>JAJLZC010000020.1:0-182983 GCA_030572015.1 Yamadazyma kitorensis | reverse complement strand
TTGTTGTTAATATCAAGGATTATATCTGAAATGTTCAGTTGTTTCTCAGAATGTAGAATTTTTTTCTCGATAGACAACTTTATATTTTAATTTACCTATATTATTAGAAGACTTGCTGGTAATGGGTATTTAAAGTCTGTTAGATATAATCTCAGCTTAGTCAAGTATAGTTTGGACAAAAAGGATATAGAGGAAGACTTTTAAGGAACTCTTGGATAAAACAACACTTCAACATCTTATGTAGCAGAGTCTTGAGTTATGAGTAGTTCAAACAAAAGCTTTTAATTATTTTATATATTACTTATTAGTCCATATAATTTCTTAGATGTGAACAAACTTTCAGAAAGATTTATCTTTTGCTGATTCTTAATTTTACGGCTTGTGGCAAATTCTCTACCTTTTTTCCAAAATTTGGCACCAAATCCAGGGACTCTGCTAATCTACTGTTAAATCAAAGAAAAACATAGGATTTGGCCAAATTAGAGACCGATAAATTGATTGAAATTGATCTGATTAAACCAATTGAAAAGTTTAAAAAAGAATTTACGGTAACAGTTAAAAATTGGATGTTCCTAATCAAAACACATGAATTGGATCAAACTCCAAATCTCCAAAAGCAAGAAAATTGCTTCAATTTAATTGGTTTTGGTTCATATTGTACATGCGAAATTGAATAATTACATTGGTAGCTAACGTTGACTATAGGCTTTGGTCGTGTACGTTGATGACTTTGAGAAGCTCAAATTTTCGACACAAATTTTTCCAGATCCAAAAGAACATACAATTACAAGAGGAAAGTGCTAGAGGGTAAGATGTCAGTTAGAAGAGCGGCTCCCATTCTAGGCAACAAGGAGGATGCCAATTTCAATGAGGCATTGAAACTTTATGATAGCAAGCAATATAAAAAGGCATTGAAGCTAATCGAGACCAACTTGAAGAAGAACTCCAATCATGCTGAATCATTAACATTAAAAGGTTGTATCAACTATTACCTTAATAACAAACTGGAAGCAGAGCCATATATCGTAAAAGGTTTGGATAAAAACCCAGACAACTACATTGTCAACCATTTGGCGGGGATTTATTACCGTGCTGTTGAAAATTATCCCCAAGCTTCTAAGTGGTTAAAGTTAGCTATCGATAATGGGTCCCCGAATAAGCAAATTTTAAGAGACTTATCTTCATTGCAAACCCAAATTAGAGATTACAAGAACTTAAAGGATAGTAGGCAAAGTTATTTGGAATTCCAACCGGGTTATAGGGCCAACTGGACTGGATCTGCCATTGCTTTACACTTGAATAAGAATTATAATGGAGCTTACTCGACTTTAACCAAGATTGAAGGGATTATTAAGGATCATTTACAAGATACTGATATGTACGAACAAAGTGAATGCTGCCTTTATAAAAATGATATTTTGTTTGAAGCTGGCAATATAGAAAAAGCCCTCCAAGAATTAGAGAAAGACCATCATTATATCAAAGATCAATTGTCTTATTTAGAATATAAGGCAAGATACTTAATGATGTTGGGTCAATTAGATGAAGCTTCAGTATTTTATCGTAAGTTGATTCAAAGAAATCCAGACAACGCTGAGTATTATAAAAACTTGGATCTTTGTTTAGGGTTGACCTCAAAAGAATCAATTAATATTAAAATTAAGTTATACGAAAGATTACAAAGCTTTTATCCAAAAGCTGATCCACCTAAGTTTTTACCATTAACTTTTATCCCATCATCTCATCCCTTATTTAAAACTAAAGTAGAATCATATATTCTCGATCAGTTGAAAAAGGGTATTCCTGCAACCTTTGTTAACATCAAACCAATATTAAAGAATAAGAAAAAATTGGCAATAATTGAAGATCTGGTCTTAGAATTTTATAATGACCAAGTAGAAAAATTCAATCCAACTGTTAGATTATGGACCATGTATTTTTTATCACAATTTTACCTTTATAAAAAAGATTTGACGAATTCCACTAAATATATTGATTTAGCCATAGATCATTCTCCAACCTTAGTTGAATTGTACTTATTAAGGGCCAGAATTTTAAAACATTTGGGTAAATCCACCGAAGCTGCTGAATGTATTAATCAAGGTAGATTATTGGATTTACAAGATCGTTTTATTAATTCTAAAACTGCTAAGTATTATTTAAGAGCTAATAATATTGATAAGGCAATGGACTTAATTAGTCTATTTACTAAGTTGGATGCAGATGCTATTAATGGTTGTAAAGATTTACATACTATGCAAGTCAATTGGTTTTTAACTGAAAGTGCTGAAGCATATGCTCGTATTTACCATAATTATGAAAAGGAATTAACAAAAGCTCAAAATTCCGAAGAAGATCAAATTGAAGATAAAGATAAAGAAGACCTAATCAATGATTTGAAAGAAAAAATTGAAATCAATAAAGGGTTGGCATTGAAAAGATTCCAAGCTGTTATCAATATTTTTAAGATTTTTTACAATGATCAGTTTGATTTCCATTTCTACTGTCTTAGACGAGGAACTCCAAGAGATTATATCCAAACGTTAAAATGGGAGGATGAAATTCATTCGACACCAATTTACGTTAGAGTAATTAAAGGGATTTCTGAAATTTATTTTGAGATATATCAAGAACAACAAGCTAAGAAGTTAAATCAACAAAATGGCACTGAAGAAGGTATCAAGATTAAAAAGTCCAAT
Organism: Yamadazyma kitorensis; assembly: GCA_030572015.1. NCBI lineage: Eukaryota > Fungi > Ascomycota > Pichiomycetes > Serinales > Debaryomycetaceae > Yamadazyma > Yamadazyma kitorensis. The sequence continues at coordinate 180,284 of JAJLZC010000020.1, read as the reverse complement.
AATAAGAAACAAAAGAAGGCTAAGGCTCAATTTATGAAACAAAAAGAATCGTTAATTGCCAAAGTAGAAAGTGAGAAAGATGATAAAGACCCACTAGGTTTGAAACTCTTGAATGATTTAATTAATAACTCTAATGGAGATTTGATTGATAATTTAATGAGTTTAACTCAACCTTTAATCACGGAGGCCAAGAACTATAAATTGACCTGGGAATTATCATTCAAACTAAACTTGATTAAATCAAAGTATATCTTAAGTTTGCAAGCCATTAAAAACTTGAATTCTATTTTGGCCGGGTTTTCAACGGTTGATGGAGAGTCTGGTAAGCATTTCAAAGTTATTGGAGATATGATTACCGAATTAAGCGACAAAATCAAAGAGGATAGTACCACAAATGAAGCCATTAAAAAAGTAGTCGAAAAGAGTTTGATTTCAGCATTCCCTGAGTTTGAAAATGAAAACTTCAAATCAATTTACATTGATTAAATCTGTACATACCATATATACATTCACACTCATAATACCATTTCTATTTAGCAAAAGACAGTCGGTCTCTATTCAACGAGACTCTCAGCAATCGGCCATAACCAATTGGGATTAAGAATTCATCCAGCCATTCACTTGACTCTTTGCAACACTACCTGCCAAGTTCAAGGTTTGCTGACCCAAGGGGAAATAGCTGACGGTATACCAAATAGCACTAATCAATTGTATCACTGCAAAGATTATAGACAATAAAGTACTTCTCAATCCAACACTTGAAACGACCGTCAAGATGATACTACTTATAAATACAACCGAGAAAATGATTCTGGTTGACAGAAACAAGTGAAGCAAGTAAGCCTTAACCCCTTGTAACACTCCAAAACTAACTAAAAACAAAATCGACCCAATTGACCATAAGATTGCAAACTTCCTTGGTTTCAACGACAAAATTGGGAACAAAAATATGCATATCAAGTAGCAGCAGACCGATCCTCCGAATGTCAATGCAAATATCAACATTCTATCCCACCTACTCAATTCAAAATACCCCGGTTCGGACGTTACATAGTTATCTTCGTCTTCTAAATACACAGAATTATTCTTGAACGGATTCAATTTCGATAATCTGGCCCCAAACCCTCCGTTGGTGCCACCGTTGCCCCCATTGGAGCTCGATCCTTGTGTTACGGGGGCTGGCAACTCTTCCTCCTGTGACAATGGAGAGTACTTAGTGGTAAACGACTTAAAGAAACTCATTGACGCCTATTTGATTCAGCTCTGTGACCTTTTTCTCCCTGCGAATTTTTGAGTACCAACCAGGCACTTAGCACACTAAGCACACTGAGTGGACACTAAGGACACTAAGCGGCACCAAGCACACTAAAATAGAAGACAATAGCACAATGTCAGCACAAGTGGCGGAAGTGGATGATCAGAGACAATTTGTCGCTACTTACTTACAGCTAGTCTCGCTTGAACAAGAACAGTCCCAAGACGAGTTCAATACGGTATCCAACTATCATAGGTTGGCATCATTGGGACCAACGTTACCAAGCTTCAAGCTGGGCTTGCCTTCATCCAAGAGCTCGGGGACTGATATCAAGTTGAAGTTGCTGTTCAAGTCAATAAAGCCACCCCATAAGTTCTCTAAGGAGCTTGAAGATGTATCCAGTGGAGAAACAATATACAAAGTCAAATCGATGTTGATAGATTCTTTGAAGTTGCCCGTCACCCCAGACTGTTTGAAATTCTTAGTTAAAGGGAAAGTCATCCAGGATACAGCCGTGTTGTCTTCTTTGGATAGCTACTCATTCATGTGTATGATCAGCCAACCAACTACCCCAGCCGTATCAGCTGCAACTGCTTCAGCTGCTTCGCCCGACCAAGATCCAGATATCGCTGTTGAGGACGTGTCCACCGTGCTGGACGATGCATGGGCTAAGATCCTCAAGATTCTTACAGAGGATGGAAAGTCCCATGCAAACGCAAAGGAACTCATAACTAAGTTCCAAGCTTGTGTTTAGATCAATATATATTTCGTATCATCATAAACCCTATTTACTGCTTTCTTGCCCCATATCTTTAGCATAGGTTACACTTCTGGCTTACTTTTGCTTGTTCCACCACCGGTAAACCAAATCATTCAATCTCTTTCCTTCAGGTTTCATGGCTCTCTTCTCATGGACGTAATAAGCACTGACGCCCACTCCAATGGCCAACAATGGGTCAACTGTCCTGGAAACTAAATACTTATACTGCATCATTACACCCTATATATCCACTCGATACCTTCTACTTCGTACCTTCGATTTTGCACTCCTACGTTATACTACTACAAAATTCAGAACAAATTTTTCAAATGCGTGTATTAATAGAAAGCTTCTATATATGAAATATTAGTTTAGATTATGCTTAGACGACTTTCTACTAAATCTTTTCTTCATTTTGTTGCTGATGTTGTTGTTCCAAGCCACGCCGCTCATTATTGATCTATGAAAGCCATAAACATCATGGATATCATCATCAATGTCTTTGGCATCACTTAAAGTGCTGGATGTGCTATCACTTCGATTTATCAAGGCCCTTCTCTCTTCTTCGCTTAAGTCAGCACTCAATACTGAGTTCTTTTTATGATGAATCCGGGCTCTTTGTTTGGATACAAATTCTCTACATTTGTTGATCTCATCCTGAGACAACGAACCATATCCATACCCACCAATCTTCTTAAAACAATTGTCAACAATTGTGTTAGGATCAATTAAAGTCTTGGGATAGCTTTGCATGAACTGAAATAATTCTATTTGCTCCAGTTCTGAGTTTTTATTATTGGGCTTGAATTCTTCACTATCTAAACAAGTTTTGCAAATAGTCAAGGCAAATCGAAATATTGTTTTGGATCCTTCATACCACAAGATGTCCCATATTCTTAATACGCTTTCAATCGGTAAAATTCCTACAAATACTGACATGAACCAAGACGACGTAACTAGTGTCACCGGTGGCAATTTGTTCAATATTTTATCTTCAGATAATATTTCCCCTTCAAAAGTTTTGCCCAATATGGACCATAACAGTGGAATATACTCTTTAATACATAACATTAAAACTCCTTGATCTGTGTGAACCCCTTCTAAATCAGTAGAATGGACTTTTGGAATAATCCGTTCAGTCAATATCACCAACATCCAGAATGCTCTTTCTTCGTTCATAAACAATAATAACAACCCAGCCAAAAAATTTAATGATTGACAATACCCTATTTGAGGTTGATAATGGGCAAATGCAACTAATACTCGTCTTAATGATTTGATCATGGGAGTATCAGATTTCAGGTCAGAATTGGTATTTGTACTATTATTCTTTAAAGAATCATTAAAGTATAAATTATCAGGAAATGTTCGATTTAAATCTCTTTCAATAACCTCTGTATCTTTATTGCTAATATTTTTGGTATCTCGTACAATCTTATCATAAATCCCCACATGTTTATTCAATTTTTCATAGCCACCAGCATAAAAAAACCAAGCATTACCTCTCCATTCTCCAGGTATACCTCTTCTGATCATTTTTTTGACTTTATCTGATTTTGGAGGGAATCTTGTAGGAATTGTACGTTCCAGTTCTAAATGTAATCCATTTGATTTTAATAGTAAATTCCACTTCTTTTTACGTCCAATTGAGTATTCGCTATATGGCTCGAACCACTCATTATATTCTATTTTGGTGATTTTTTGATGTAATGATACTTTTTTAAACCCATATCGGTCAAATTCACCTCTTAATATTTCAGGTATTGTTTTGGAATTCATTGATTTCACATACAGTTGGCGCTTGAAATTGGCTCTCAATTCGTCCGACAAGTCTTGATTCTCTTTACCATCCAACGGCTCTCCATTGACTAGATCAAGGTTACTATTTAGTTTGTTCGATAGCTCTTTAAGGTCGTGGTCAGCAGCAGCCGTCGTGTTTGCAGCTGGGACTTTTCCCTCTTGTGGCTTCTTGTGTTGCTTTCCATCCTCTGTAACCTGCGCATCTTGTCTGTCATCATCGTCTCCGTCATCCATCCCAGACTCGCCGGCAGAGTCTCCGTACATGTCCAACAACGAATAGTTATTCGAGTACCCCGAGTCAGACCGCTGATGGGCCTGATGGGCCTGCTGGGCCTGCGACGTCCCTTTGTCCACCCCCAAATGCTGGATTTTCGTGCCTGTTTTGATGTCCACACTCATACGTTGATTGTATTGCTCTTGCCGCCAACTACAACTCCAATTTATCCCCTTTGACTTCAACTGCAATCCTTAGCCGCTGTATAAATATATTTTTAGATCCAAGCCGTCTCGAAGCAAACGCATACGCACACAATCGCACTTCACTGCCAGGAATTCAATAGAAACCATTGAGTAGTGACTTGGTAGGGTTTTGTTTGATACGAGCAGGAGAGACTTGAGAGCACAGGTTTAGGATGTCCTGGAGGAGTATAACGTGGATAACCAAGACATATGAGTCGTGTGAGCAGGTGGAGCTTGGAGAGGGACTAATAGTGACCAACAGCCAAACAAGGCTATTTCAGTACATTCGGCAAGGGCTATATACCATGAACTGTTATCAACATAAGGTGCCGATGATGACTACGAATAGCGGCAAGTTGTCCGGGGTGCTATCTTCTAACCTCCCCTTGGTTGCCAACTCATGGAATGATTTCACTCATAATGACAACAGAGGCTCATTTAACTATAGTACGGTCCCAATCATTTATTCGATATCCACCCTGGCTGTTTTGACCTGGTTTTTGACGCTATTTGTATTGACAAGTTATACTGTTAAGCCTTCGTTGATTTTAAAAGGATCCACCATACTTTCATCGATCTTCCTTTTGATCGTAATAGTACGGTCGATCTATAATTTACACGAACAACAGAAGGATGGCTATTTATTTGGTGCTAACTTGTTGAATGCTATCAATGGACCACTTTATTTATCAATTATCGACTTGATTGTTGTGTTTTTGTTACAAATTAATCAAGTTCAAATCATTATGAGATTATTCCTGAGACAGAATGATAAACGTTTGACTTTGGTAGTAGGTGTATCAGCTAGTTTATCATCTCAAATTATATGGGGAATATCGAAATTTTACAAATTTAAGGAGAATAGTGAAGCTGGGGATATCATACCTACATTTATATATTTGACCCGGACGGCTATGGCCATTTGTTATGCTGCTTTGATCTCAGTGTTTTTGATCTTAAAGATCAATTATATCATTGCCAATAAAAGAATTTGGCTATTGACGCTATTAACATTTATTTTGATCTATGGTCCGGTGGCATTTTTCATTGCTGATGTGGCAAATGCATTTATTTATGAACTTTCAGAAATTTTTTCAGTGGCTACTTATGTGGTATGTGTAGTAATTCCATGGGAATGGTGTAATAAATTTAATTTGATTATGAAAGCCAAGGAAAAGGAAGGTGTTTTGGGTAGAAGATTTTATGAAGATGAATTATATGAGTTAGATGGTTTGGAGCTATTTGTTGAAGAGTCTGATGAAGATGATGCCACAGGAGAAGGACCTCCGGGTTCTCGTTCATGCCTGGGTGTTGAAGGAACTCGTGTGGTTAATAATGAGGGTGATCCTGATAGACGTAAAAGGTATAGAAGTGTCAAACCTCAAACTGAGGCCAAAAGATTCTTATCCACTCTTGATAGAACAAAACAAGCATTTGTTAATATTACCGATGCTATTATTGCAACTGGTTTTGCAATTCCACGGTCCACCAGTGTAACGAGTTCACCATTCAATAAGAATGATAAGGACCGACCAAATGATATCGAGCATAATCCTGATGATATACCTTTGCAGGATATGCCCTCCGCTTCTCACCAAGGACAAACGGCACCAGTTGCCCAAGAAGATATTGTCCAACAGCAACAACAGGAAAATCCAGCCAGAAACAGGAGAGATATTTTTGTATACTCAACTAAACAAGTTGTTTTAGATCTAAGTGATGACGATTGATTGTATTTATATTGTATATTAGTTATAGATGGAGTTCTAATTATAAACTTGGGCTAATTGCCCCCTTTATTAGTGGTCTTCTCGTGTCCTCTTTTAGCAATCTCTAAACATCGCTGTTCATAGCCTGGAATATGAATATATTCCACTCCACTAGTTGATAATTTTGATGCACTTGTGTTATCCTTAACAAAATCCTCAGGCTCAACAACACCCACAAAACAAGTTGTTATTTCTGTCTCTAAGATTCTTTCGGCACAAGGTAAGTTCCCACTAAGTCTGAAAGTACATGGTTCCATTGAAGTATAAAGCTCAGTCCCTCTAGGTACATTTCTTTCGCCAGTTTCTTCAAAATACTTCTTTAGCGCACATTGCTCTGCATGGGTATTACCTGGTAACTCTCTGGTATGGCCAGTACTAATAACCTTACCATCATGAACTAACACTGCTCCAACATTGAATTGGGTTTGAGTTTCACCACACTTTTCAGCTTGTTCAATGGCTAGTTCCATATATTTTCTTTGAGCTCCAATAGCCCATTCGGGATATTCTGTTTTATATGACCATGATTTATCTGCAGCTTCGTATTTATAAGCATGCAACCATAATTCAAGATCGTTGGGGCCTGGATCGGTGTACAAATCTGTTTCACATACAGTGCATCGTTCTCCTGACAAAACTTCACCATCCTCTTCCTTATGAATCCAGGTGGAGACAGCCTTGTCTTTTCCAATTCTATCTAGTCTTTTAATAATATCTGAACTTTCTCCCACGTTATCTTTGCCCAATTGTGGTCCCCAAACAAACTCATTGGAGTATATTGGATCATTAGCAATTGGATGGCCAAGGTACTGAAGATGGACTCGTATCTGATGGGTCCTACCGGTCATCGGCAAACACTTGACTATAGATGTATTTGATTCTGCATCATATGAGATCCTCTTGAATATGGTTTTGGCTTCTTTACCATCTTTTTCATCGATTCTATTTAATCCTAATTTAGGTGATATCGTCCTTAACGGTTTATTAACTTCAACATGTCCATTAGGAAATTTCCCTACGACTCTTGAAATATACTCCTTCTTTACACTTCTGTCTCTGATCTGCTGAACGAATCCATCTGCTCCTTTAGCATTTTTACCTAGGAACATCAACCCACTGGTCAATCTATCTAGTCTATTACACGGATGAGCAACAATTCCAAACTCATGCTGAAATATTTTGGTTATAGTATTGAATCTATAACGGCCCGTTGGGTGTACTGGTATGCCAGAAGGTTTATCTATTGCAATGATATTTTCGTCTTCAAAGACTATCTTGATTGGTTTCGAACTGACCGAAGGCTCATGCCTATGACACCTATGACTTATCAAATCGCCGTTTTTCACGATCGTATCCAAATTCGTTGGTTCCTTATTAATAGTCACTTGGCCAGCACTTATGGCCTTCTTATAAAACTCTGCATCTTTATCTCTGAATTCATTGACAAATATATCCAATAGCTTACGGTCTCTCCATCGCAACTTGCAGTACGTCAAGTATGTGAAAAAGTATGGCGGCACTTTCCTTAGCCTGCCTTCGATTATATAACTTGCTCCCTCTGTCTCTTCTTCGTGTATGGTTTTCCGCTGCGATAAAGTGTTGGTGGTATCCTTGTATTGTTCACCTCCAAGCTGTTCATAGGCAGTCAAGGTGTTTTTGTCAATGTCTTGTCTCTTCATTCTAAACCCATTTTTGTCTCTTAATTTGGGCAACCAATTGGGGTTTTGCTCTTCCGGGGACACCGATGCTTGTCTCTTGATACCATTGCCTGTCATCTTGGATATATTTCTAACTAAACTGTGCCGAAGTTGCATACGATGAGATCGTTAGTTTTTCTACGTACATTAATTTTTTGCGATGTCTATAAACTACTACAACATGCCTTGCTTCTTCAATTGCAAGTAATCTCTTTCAGACATTACGTTACCTTCTTTGTCCTCTATCTCAACGGCATTCTCAACCTCGCCTTCCTTCAAACGTCTTTCTTTCTTTATGATTTTCCATAGATCGATGGCTTCGTCTATCTTGACGATGTTAACAAAAAGATTCATTTGGTCATTGTCTATTCCTAAGAATCTTAACCCTTGTTGGTGCTTAGCAGTGCTGAAATGCTTTTCAAAGGTTACACGTCCCTTGTAGTTTGTATTTCCACAGATTTCACAACTATAGTTTTGGTGTAGCCCTTGGAGTTTGTATAGCCAAAAAGGAATTGGGGTTCCATCTGCACCCAATGGTAGCTCTTTAAAAAGATCATTATCTTCATCTGATTCTTCTTTGTCTGAATAATCAGAAGGCTCTGAATTGGCAGTAGTATAGTCCGACTCATCACCCATAATTTCATCCATCTCGATCATTTTTTCTCGTTCTGTCATTGCATTTCTTCTTTCTACGTTATTTATCGTATTTTCTATGGTGGCTGATAAGTATTTGGTTAGTTGCTTAAGTTTGAATGTCTCATACTCATCAAGCTGGAGCTTTTTGCTATTTTTCTTGTGTTTCTTACCTTGAAGATGGCCCTTGTAAATCGTATGTTTGAACCCCTTTTCACATGCTTTACAGTATGTTTCATTACTATTAGACTTTTCGATATCTTTATAGAATTCCGATCCTATATCATTTTCTAGTTGGACCATGTCAGTCAACGGTTCCGTTTTTTTGATAAACTCGAGTAAATAGTTTATAACTTTGGAAGTATAAAGCTCAAAACCAGAGCCGGAAACATCGTCAAACTGTTTCAAATATTCTAAATATGATAACGTCTTGTTACTCAACTCTCTATACTGATCTTGGAATCTTCGTATATCTATGTACTTACCATATTGTTCTTCGGTTGTGAAAAGAGACTTCATATCAACTTTCAATCCTTCTTCGCTCAAAATATACTTTCTTTTCACCCTTAGCTTCCCCTTCTTCGATGTCTTAACTTCATTCATAGGAGAACTAGAATACATGGCGTACATTGATGCAACATCATTATTCTGGGGAATATCGTTTCTATTACGAATGTCATCAAATAGTAAATCGAACTGCTGGAAATTCATGTTGGGGTCTGAGATCTTATCCATTGACTCTTGAATCAACTCCTTGCGTGCTTTGGTTTGCTTTATGCTCTTTACATTGTTATCAAACTTGTCTTTAAACAATTTAATCTCATGTTTTTGAGCCAATGTTTCCTTATACGGTCTTTGCTTCTTGGATGACAACACATCATCCGTTTCTCTATATTTAGCAGGTATTAGTTCTGGGTTTTTCCTGAACCTTTTGAATGTGGCCTGTCTTAAAACATCTATCTCCTCTAGCCTGGACCTTTGTAACTCTATGAATTGTGACATGATGAGGTAAATTTATTCGCACTCAAACTCTCTAACTAAGGCACCACCAAAATCATCGCTACTTTTCTGTATTTTCACTGATATTGGGCTTTATGTTAGGTTTGTAGACTCTAAAACAATCAATATGAATAAGTCAGCTACGCAGAACCCTTCTGGTATTTTTTCCAGATTTTTAGGGCTTTTTTGAGCTTTTTCAACATTGTTTCCTATGATTCCTGTTCTAGCTCAAAATTCGTAAATTTTGCATTCAAATTGTGACTTTATGGAAGAAATTGCCAAATCTTTTATTCTTATATTAGAATATTCCCATTGAAGGCCATCTTTTGCCCCAGGCTCTATAACGGCTCCTCAATTGAGCCATCCATCGGAGCATATCCATACATTTCATGGCCCAAAGGGCCAAAGTCAAGGATTTGCAGTTTGGTGTCGTTTGGGACATTCTGTTGATACTTCTCACTTGCTTTCCTTTTGAATCCCCCAGAAATCAATCATGTCACAAGAGTTGGACTTGTTTTTATTTACGTACAATTGTGGCAAAACACAGGTGGACCCGGATGTGTTTATCCCAAGGTTGTCCAAGGCATTGCCTAAGAAGTTGGCTAGTTTATATGTATTTGGGGTGGAAGAAATTTGCTCTGTGTTAGATGCGTCTTCACCTGTCACTTCCAATCGTCACTTCTTATCATTGAATAAGGCAGTCCTCGAGGCTTTGACCAAGACTTATGGGGGTGATGATATCATTTTCCATTCGGTTGGGATGTCACATATAGGTGCCATTGGGGTGATGTTGATTACACCTTATCCCCTGCAATTTACAAAGATAAAGTCAGCTTCAAGTGGGTGTGGATATTTCTATTCTTCTTTAAAAGGAGCAGCTGGGGTCAGAACAACTTACCTGCCATTCGGTAAACAGAATGAATCTGTTGATTTGACTTTTGCTAATGCCCATCTATCCGCATATGAAGGAGAATACTATTATACTAAAAGAAATACCCAGGTAATAAGGTTAATGAGATCATTAGATTTTGGTGATGGTTATAGTTTCTTGAAACCTAATTCACACTCCTTCTTCATGGGTGATTTGAATTATCGAACTACGAAAGATATTAAGGCTGATTTCAAACAATGTGAAGAATTGAGATCATTACAAGATCAAACTCTTAAAATAGATTCTCCAGTGGAAGAATTGGTACAAAAATATGATGAACTAAGTGAAGGTATTCGAAATGATGAGATATTTATGGGCTTTACCGAAGCTTGTATCAACTTCCAACCAACTTATAAGTTCCATGTGGGCACTGCCATTTATAGTCTGAAACGAGCTCCAAGTTGGTGTGATAGAATCTTATATCAGTCTACCTATAAAACTAAACTTCAAGAGTTAACTAAGATTAAGAGATCAGAGACCTTACCAAGAATAAATGATTATAACAGTATAAAGACTATTTTCACGTCTGATCATCATCCCGTTTATTTATCGATTACGATTCCTTACAGTCCACCCGAATCTATCATTTCATCAACAGGCTACTTGAAAATATTACCAAATGATCAAGTCATTGATCATTTCCATCGTGCTAAAAATAGTTCCGTCTTCTCTGACACAGTAAGTGGACCAACCCAGATTTATATTAAGGCAACAAGATTAGACCGAATGATTCAATATTATTTGACACCATTTGCCGATTCTGTCATTGGTAATACCTTATGGTTAACCACCACTTCTCCTGGAAGAATATCTTTACTAATTACGGCAGTGATAGTTTTTGGTTTCGTTATTTTTTTCAACTAGCATTTGCCGATACTAAGCGACGTTTCCCGCTCGAGTATATAAACCATTCAAAAGTACCACTTTTTGAAATCTTGAATATTTTTTTTTGTTCTAATACCAAAATAGCTCTTGAACATTGAATCGAATAAGTTCAAGGCTGATTACGTTTAGCGATGTTAGTATAATAAGTCTATAGTTTTCATTGATTTAGAGAATCATCAGTTTTTATTATCTTTCTTGTTTTTCTGCCCCAACAGATTTTTTTTGCCAGATTGTTCCTACAACTCCTTGGATACTTGGAGGAATAACATGTTGAAATCCACCGAACTAGAACATTACAAGCGATGTTAGATGCCCAAGGTTAAGAAGTTTTCGCTGAGCTCTCTAACGATTTCCTTATACAAAAGCTGAGATGAGACAAAAACCTGTGTAACAACGGAAATACCTTTACTAGTAGGACACTATTACTGTTTTTGCAATTACAACTTCAAGGTCAAGAAAGCTAATTATTTGAAGATTTTTCAAAGACAAGTTGGAAATAGTCATCTTTGGAAGATTTTAAACTTTGGTTTGACTTCGAATCAATAATACTATGGGGTCTGAAGTTAAAAATGATAGTGTTTCTTCTTTAGTGAAGTCTTCAAATGCTACAAGCGAAGAAGTGAGTCGAAATTGGTGGGTATCATTCAAAGATGGGTTCTCAAGACCTGAATGTATAGATGAGCCTAACTTGGATGGCTTGAATGATATAGAAATAGCCAACGCTGGGGTTGAAAAATCACCTTTGGTTAAAGATCTTAAGAATAGACATTTGCAGATGATTGCATTGGGGGGAACAATTGGTACTGGATTATTGATTGGATCCGGCTCAGCATTGGCCACTGGAGGCCCAGCAGCCTTGATAATAGGATGGGGGTTAATAGGTACGATGGTGTTCAATACAGTTCATGCATTAGGTGAGTTATGTGTGGCTTTCCCCGTTAGTGGAGCTTTCTCATCGTACGCTACTAGATTTATTGATACATCTTGGGGTTTTGCAGTAGGTTGGAATTATGCTTTAATGTGGTTGATTGTTTTACCATTAGAATTAGTTGCAGCTGCAATTTGTATACTGTATTGGAATTCCGGTATTAACCCTGTTGCTTGGGTGAGTATATTCTACTTGTTGATTGTAATAATCAATTTATTTGGGGTAAAAGGTTATGGAGAAGCTGAATTTGTATTGGCAATGATCAAAGTTATAGCTGTAATTGGGTTCATCATTTTGGGGGTTGTATTGGTCTGTGGTGGTGGTCCAAATAAAGACTTTATAGGTGATAGGTATTGGAAAAGTCCTGGGCCATTTGCTAATGGCTTTAAAGGGGTTTGTTCTGTTTTTGTGACTGCCTCTTATAGTTTGGCAGGTACTGAATTGGTTGGTTTAGCAGCTTCCGAATCAGAAAATCCTTCCAAAACATTACCGAAAGCAATTAAACAAGTGTTCTGGAGGATATTCATATTTTTCTTCTTGTCCTTAACTTTAATAGGACTTTTAGTTCCTTATGATTCACCGGATTTGTTTGGCTCAGGTTCTTCAGTTTCCCCTTTCGTTATTGCTATTAATAATGCTAGTATTAAAGCTTTACCATCCATTTTCAATGCTGTAATTCTAATATCTGTCATCTCGGTAGGTAACTCTGCTGTTTATGGTTGTTCTCGTACTATCCAAAGTTTGGGTGCTCAAGGCTTGGCCCCAAAGTTTTGTAATTATATTGATAAAAGAGGTAGACCCTTAGGTGGGTTATTAGTATCCGCTGTGTTTGGTTTATTGTGTTTCCTAAGTGCTTATAAAGATCAAGAAAAAGTGTTCGCCTGGTTATTAAGTGTTAGTGGTATGCTGACAATATTTCTGTGGCTCAATATAAGTTTGTGTCATATCAGGTTTAGAATGGCTCTAAAAGTTCAAAACAAATCGATAGATGACTTGGTCTTTACTTCAATCACTGGGATTTGGGGTTCAGTTTACTCAATTATTCTTTTATTGCTAGTATTGGTTGTCCAATTTTGGGTAGCTTTGTTTCCAATTAATGGTAGTGGTTCTCCAAATGCTGAAAGCTTCTTTCAAAATTACCTAGGTGCCATAGTGATTTTATTATTTTATTTAGTACATAAGATCTATACAAAAAATTGGAGGTTGTTTATTTCAGCAAAGGACATAAATGTAAGAAATGTATAGATCTTCAAGAGGATTGTAAGATATCTGCTATTTCCACTGAAATATTGTGTTCCTTTCTTCTCTTGTTTGCAATCCTTTGCGGTTAGTACAAATGTTTATAATAATCAAATTAGAATACGTACCAATTTTTTACTTGTGTTGTGGTTAGGCGTGTTTCGTCTGCTATGTCTTGTAGAGTATGTTTATCTAAATTGCGGTTGTCAAGTATCTTCAACCAGGAGTTTAGCTTCTCTATTTGAGATCTACTGAACCTCAGACACCCGCTGTTTTTGGCTATCCTTAGACCATTATTTTTAATTCGCTTCTCTTCGAAAATGCCTATGTCTTCCTTCAACTTATCCAGTTCCATAACTAACCTCAATAGACATGAAGACAAATTGTAGATGTAAAACAATACCGCCCTTTCTTCTTCTGTGAGCAACTCCAAATCTAAAACAACAAGCTTTTCACTACAATCCTTTATTGTTCTGGAGACAGCCTCAGCATCAAAACTATAAGAACATATAGGAGAAAGTTGAATTTCAAGTTGATAAGCGATTTCATTGAGTAGGGCAAGTTTCAGGCAAGTCTTAGAAAAGGAACTCATAATGTGTTAATAATATCATGCAACCAAAACTAGTATCAGTGCAGAACAATTAAATATATTGTGCGTAGCTTAGTTTTGGGTTTTAAAGAAGCAGATTGTTGTGTTAAAGCTATCAGTCTTTAACTAGTCTGAGAATGTTACAATGTGCAAGGGCTGAATCTTTTTTCTTCTTTTTCTTTGATTCCTTTATCTTTGTTTCTGAAGAGGAGCACCAAGGTCGTGCATGTGTTTCTTGAACTCCTTGAACGCATTTAAATAGACTAATTTTCTCTCTTCATTTATTTTTCCCTTAGTCACTAATTATGGGTTTAACTTCTAAATTAAAATTAAGGAAAGATAACAGCGAGGAGTCTATTGATAGCAGTACTCAGTCTACTGACGATGTTGATGAGATTGACAATGAAAACCAATCGATTCTACTTGGTATAATATCTCAATTGAGGCCCGGTTCTGATCTAACCAAGATTACGCTTCCTACCTTCGTCTTGGAGAAGAAGTCAATGTTGGAAAGAATTGCCAATGCATTCTTTACACCGCAAATATTGCTAAGTGCAAATTCCGAAAAGGACGATTTAAAACGTTTCCTGCTAATAGTTCAGTGGTATTTGTCATGTTGGCACATTGCTCCTAAGGCGGTCAAGAAGCCTTTAAACCCAGTCCTTGGTGAAGTTTTCAGCTGCTATTGGGATGATTTGCCAGATGGAAAGACGTCTTATTACGTTTCTGAGCAAACATCGCACCATCCACCCAAGTCATCTTACTTTTATTTACTCCCAGAACTGAAAATCAAAGTTGATGGTGTTATTATTCCTAGGTCTAAATTTTTGGGAAATTCTTCTGCTGCTATGATGGAGGGCTTGGCCAGGTTAACATTAGGAGAACATAACGAAGACTACACGATTACTCAACCAAATGTGTACTGTCGTGGAATTCTTTTTGGAAAGTTGAAGTATGAATTAGGCGACCATATGATAATCAAGTGCGACAAGACCAACTTGGAAGCTGATGTGGAATTCAAAACGAAAGGTTTCATAAGTGGAACATATGATGCTATTGAAGGTGTTATCAGAAAGTCTGATAGCCAAGAGGCTTTGTGTACCATTTCTGGAAAGTGGAATGGCACTATCGAAATAAAATACGTTACAGGTAGTCATGAAACTTTAATTTATGATACTTCTAAATCTAAAATATTTAAACCTAAGGTCAGACCGTTAGAGATACAATTGGATAATGAATCTAGGAAGTTATGGAAAGAAACGATTGATGCTCTACATGACCGTGATCATACACGTGCTACAGAAGAGAAGTTCAAAGTTGAAGAAGAGCAAAGATTAATGGCAAAGAAAAGAGTAGAAGACGGAATTTCATTTGACCCTAATTTATTTGAGCCAGTCAATGATGAGATCCCATTCATTATCAGAGAAGATTTTGATGTAATTTCTGACACTCCGGAATCATTGAAGGCTAAACTTCTTGACTTGTTTCCAATCGTAGGCAATTGATTGTAAGTATGTTTTGTAGTTATTATATACAGGATTTTTTGATGATTCTATTTTCTCAACGCAAATGGTAAATATTTGAGATTTGACAACAGGTTAATGAAGTCATGGTTGATTCAGAGCAGGGCAAGCTATTAGAAATAATCAATTCTAAAACGTTCGAGATATCACAATGTATAAACTACTTGAGGATTCATGCTGATTCAATAGGTGTTCATCATTTCCTAATACAAAAGTTGTTCACCTACAGTTACGATGAAATTGAATTCTACATTCCACAGTTCATTCAACTTTTGGTAACATACGAAACTGATTCAATGGCCCTAGAAGACTTTTTGCTTGAATTTTCTTCAAGTTATCCCCATTTCAGTTTGATAGTGTTTTGGAATTTACAGGCAACTATATTTGAACTAAGGAATGACCCAGAGTCATACTCCTTTCAGACTGTGAGAAAGTTTATCAATAAGATCCAAAACATCATGTTCAATCCAGCAACTGAGAGCAGTCATAGTCATGAATTTAGAGAAAACTTACATCCAGCTTTAGTTTCCATCGGTACTATTGCGGCAAGTTTGGCGTTGCCTAATAGCTCAAAGTATATCTTACCTGTGATAAAATCCCAATCGAAACAGCAGAAATCATTTGTCTTCCAGTTGGCCAACTTTCAAAAGGCCTTAACAAAAAATCTAACTTTAAAGAACCAACAGACTGCATCCAATTTCAACGATGATTCTCAATCACTTTATAAATCGTATACAGCAAGAGGTTCGTCAGCTAATCTGCCTAGAGATTCGCAAACATTTTCAATATCATCAGCACGTAATAGCGGAAACATGGTGAGGGATGATATCATTACATTCTCTTCTGACGAAGAACGAGTTTCTGTTGATTCCACTTCAACTTATCATGCCACTCACACCACAAAGCATATTATAGACAGCTACGAAGATTCCACTAATTTCCTAGCTGAGAAGTCCAAAAGAACTGTGTATCCATCTGATTTTATTCAGCGTGTTGAACCAGCAAACTTGTCTCGATCTTTGCCTGACTTGCGTGATATTACAGCATCTCCTGTCCGCCCATATATTTCACCTACAGAGTCAGAGTCATCTTTGAATTTTCCTCACTCCACTATTACAAATAGCATCAAAGAACCAGTCCAAAGAAGAGTCACGTCTGCCACTTCAGTTGCTCAACAGCAACGAGTCTTGTTCGTTAATTATGCTAAAAGAGAGACTGATTTTATTATGTCCTTGCAGAACGTATCGTTTAGACTTTCACAGATCCCTAAGGAAGCACGCTTGTCATCTTTGAGGGCAGAATTGTCTATGATAAACGAGAACTTACTCCCTTCAGAAATTGATATTCCTCAACTTCTCCCTGTAACGAGCCACAAAAACAAGAGATATCATAAGATCTTGAAACTTAATGTTAATGAAGCGCATGTATTGAATTCAGCTGAAAGGGTTCCATTCTTATTGTTGATTGAATATTTGAGCGACGAGTTTGATTTTGACCCTTCAAATGAGCATAACCAGAAAACTATTTTGAACAGTGGTCAACGTATATTGTCCGATGTTCTGAACGATCATGGCCACCCAAATTCAGTTCAATCAGATTCTGTCGAGGAAAGACTAGAGGCAAATGAAGGAATGCCGGGATCTTTTATTGAGAACGAAGCTGATTTAGGTGATATGAATACCATGCTGATTAGAGACGCAAACCAAGATTTGACTAAACTCAAATTGCTCGAAGGAACAGAACCTAATGATTCAATGAAGACATCGAACCATCAACAGATGTCACCCGAATTGCCTTCTAAGACGCTTGCCAGCCAAATGAGAATTGCATCGGTCATGTTGCAGCAGCTTGAAGATTCAGGTAAGCAGAGTTCTGAACAGTCTGCTTCAATAAGAAATAGAATCATTGAATCAATGATTTCCCTCCAAGATCAATTCGAGACAATAAACTATGAGAAGCTTAATCAATTGAAAGGTGATGACCCCGATGCGGGTGAAAGAAAACTTGAAAATGACTTCAAGCTAGGAGAAGACTGGCAAACAAAGAAAATGAGAATAAAGAGATCTAGCGTCTACGGACATTTGAAAAATTGGGATTTATGTTCAGTCATCGCTAAAAATGGAGATGATCTTCCCCAAGAAGCATTCGCATGTCAATTGATTACTATTATTTCTAATATTTGGAAAAAGGCTAATGTACCAACCTGGACGAAGAAAATGAGGATTCTTGTTACCAGTGCCAATTCTGGTCTTGTCGAAACAATCAACAACGCAATGTCCATTCATTCAATTAAAAAGTCGCTAACTGAACTTTCCATTGTGGATGGAGGTAATACCAAAGGACGTATATTTACTCTCCTGGACTATTTCTCCAAGCTTTTTGGACTACCATCATCATCAAAATATAAAATAGCTCAGAATAATTTTGCTAGAAGCTTGGCTAGTTATTCTGTATTGTCTTATGTCCTTCAAATAAAGGACAGGCATAATGGTAATATCATGTTGGATAGCGAAGGACACATCATTCATATTGATTTTGGTTTTATTCTTTCTAACTCCCCAGGAAGCCTTGGCTTCGAGGCGGCCCCTTTTAAGCTCACTTCAGAATACGTAGAATTATTGGGTGGTCAAGAAAGCCCATATTATAATTTATTCAAGCAAGTTTGCAAAGAATCGTTTAAAGCTTTAAGAAAAGAGAGTGATCAAATTATTAATATTGTCGAATTGATGCAAAAAGACTCCAACCTCCCGTGTTTCAACAATGGAGAAAATACAAGCGTCTTACTTAAGCAGAGATTACAGCTTCAACTCACTGAGGAACAGTGTGATTCGTTTGTGGAAATTTCACTCATCTCAAAAAGTCTCGGAAACATGTATACCAGGTTATATGATCAATTTCAAATGATTACACAGGGTATATATAATTAATGTATGGTTCCTACTCTATAATACTTAATATACAGTACACGCTAAATTTGAAACTGGAAGAAAAAGCGAGCCTTATCTATAAGCCAGGATCATCCCACCCTATTCCCAACATTAAATTCGCCATGGACAAAAGTACCACCAAAGTCCCTAAATCCATGACTGCCAGACTCAGATTGCAGCCCAAGAATGTTTTGTACACAAATAGACACAATGTACCAATTCGAGCACATAACCAAGAATTTTACTTTTGCAGTCTACCACCTTTACCTAAAGCCTCACCACAGTTGAAAAAGCTTTTGATTTCGTTTAACGAGGTACCTGAACGACTGGGTTCTAAAAAAGTGAAAGGGAAAATAGCAAAATCCAAAAAAGACAAACCAACAAAACCATTAACAAGCTTCTTTGCCTTTAGATGTTTTTATAGTCGCCGAATAGTTGGTTCTGAATATCAGAGGCAATTATCAATAGCCCTAGGAAATTTGTGGCAGACAGAGGAGAATAAGGACGTCTGGAAGAGATACGCTTTTGAATACAATAAGAATGCAAAAGGAAAAGATTTTGTAGAATGGTTATGTGATGCGTTAGGTTTGAGACCTACCCAACGACAAGCAAAAGAAACTGATAGAGGTAAAGAAGAGAATGGTACGGATGAAAAAGGGGGCATTATCGAAGATTTATTTATGGTATAGTACTTGCAGATTCTTTTTCTAACCACTTGTTTTATGTGATTTGTCTAAATAATGCCTTTATATTAAACTGAGTTCAAAACTATGCGGTGGATTCAGCAACAGTAGCTCCAAGCGAAAAGGAACTCTTGGGCCTTTTTTGTGTATCGCTTTTACCATCTGCTTTCCGTTTCTTGGTTGCTTTTGTTGGCCGTTTTTCACCATCAACAAAGACATCATCTGGCAACTCATAAAGCTTAACATTTTTTATTTGGATAAAATGAGTGCCTTCCGTATATCCTTGCCATCCCTTGCATATGTTGAAGAATTCGGAGCATGGATATTGTATGTCCAATTTCTTGGCTTGTTTTCCTGGTGTGTCAGCTGGATTATTGAGATTAATGTTCAAGCCGATAAACAATTTTGTTAAATGTAATATTTTTGAGTCATCCGATTCTTTATCAGCTTCTTTTTTTTCCTCTTCCTTGATATTTCTAGATGCAATCTTTTTAAGCAACTCGGTTCCTGATAGTGTTCCATACGCATTAACTATTTCATTTGGTGAAGTCGAACCTAGAGTGTAGTCGTCACTGAAATCTTTAACATAAGGATGTGCAACTTCAATTCCATTGGTGACTTCTAATTTCTGAACTAACAACCTCAACTTACTCTCTACTAGTCCACTCCATTTCGAGTGTTCCTCTTCATTGGCTTGAGTAGCAACAACGATGCACAAATAAAATTTGTATCTGAAGAAGAAATCATGCCTCTCGAACAAATCCGACCAGGTCTTTTTACCTAAGCTGATTTCACTAAGTATCTGAGAACCTCTTTCCAATTCAGATAATATTACCTTCTGAGTTGAGCTGGTAATGTTGTGGGTTGCGCACATTGATGGGTATGCAGGTGTTATAACGGGCATTCTGTGGTTTCTATCATTTGCATATAACCTTGGATTCCAAACCTTAACTTGAAGCGGGCCATCCTCTATAGGTTTTAGGAGAACTGGCTGTGGCCAGGACCATTTGGTATATATACTAAAAAACTTTTCAACAATCACCGCTCCGACAGCATTAGGGTATAGTTGACATATCCTGGCAACCATCATAGCCCATGCAACACCACCAGGAAAACCAAACACATTACCATAAACAGCTCTTTGTTGGGCCCACATCTTAATACAACGAAGTGCATGTTTAAATACTGTTGGCTTTGGAACGAGTTGAAGTATTTCATCAGTGACTCTCGTACCGTTAAGGGCTCTCATATCCTTTTCGTCGATATTCTTAAGAAGATTTTTGTCATCCAAAGTCATATTGAGGGGAACCTGGGACACATTTAAGGTTGCACAGATCAAATCAATAGATATACCATCAAACTCTATTTTGATAATTGGAACAAAAGCATCTGGTACTGCAGTTATTTCTTGTAATTCTGGGCGTTGTCTTACTAAACCTTCGAATACTGTGAAGAAGTCATCTCTTGTCACATGTTTAGGAACGACAACCAATGTATCAATGTCAGAACCTGGACCATATACTCCTAGTCTATAAGATCCAAAAGTAAAGATTTTGCCCCCTGCATCTCTGGCCATACCATCGGACATATTCTTATTCTTCGACACCTTGTAAACAAATTGTAGCACTAATTTTTGGAACAAATTAAGAATCTCTACCCTCCTCTTTGTTGCTTGTTCATTCTCAAAAGAGCCCTTTGCCTTTAGTTCTGAAATTAATTGATCGTTAAGAGCATTCTCCTTGGGAGTGGGATTCTCAATAGAAATTGGCTTGGTTACACCATATACCCTTCCACTCATTTAAAGTTGAAATATTATTGTCCAAACTTTTGTGCGCACTTAAAATAGTTATTTTATTACTACAAAATGTTACTTATTCTTTATTTCGTTAACCCATTTATTTACAATGTGACGTGGGATATTATGCTTTACAGCAAACGATACAATGACCTCAATCAACTTCGGATCATTTTCATGCCCCTTCGAGGTTGAAATGACAAGGTTTGCTAACAGGATGATGTTTCTCTTTTTGATTTTACTTTTAAAGCCATAATTGGATAGCTTTTGTCTGAACTCCTGAAAAAATTCTATTCTCTCTCTAGGTTTTATTGTTGAAGTGGTCAAAATTCCTCTCTCGATGGAACCCATTATCTTACGATTCAAACCGCTCTTTCTGTCTTTAAAATCTTCCAAAATTTCCAAAGAATAATATGGATTCTCCTTTACCTTATACATATATATAAAGGACATCCGAGTTTGTGGATCTATTTCTAATTGTTCAATTATTGAATGTATATCATGGAAGGGTACCTTTCTTTCAAGAAATAGTAGAGTTTGAGACAACAAACTTTCAAACAAATATTCTGGAAACCCAACAGTTGTTACTGTAGAAAAGTTCTTTTCAAATATGTAATGAAAAAAGTTGGTCAAGACAATTTGGATGTTCTCCAAATCTAAATCAGATATAGTTTGTGCCAAAGCTCTAACAGTATTATGGAATTTTACCTTTGTCTTTTCGGTACTCAATCCATTTCCCAGCTTTCCAGGTGATAGCAACTTCTTAATACAAGATGCCAATAACAAGTTGGTTATATCTTTATCTATTATCCCGTTTCTGATCATTATGTTTCTAATTAATTCAAGCAACACTTTTGTTCGTCTTGTGTCATTCATGACATAGCTTTGATATAAAGATAAGACCTTGTCCTTATCTTTACCATTAATAGGTATATGTTTCCTTAAGATAATGTCAAAATCTGCAGTTCCATCCAACTTTAGCAAGGCATTATGAATCGACACCAGGCATTCTTCATTCGGGGAGAAATTTTTAAAAAATTGTTCAATTACTTTCAAATGTGACTTATTCATGGGATATACTATATTGTTCAAAAGTATCAAGAAACATTGAAAGTTATTCTGATGTAAGACCTCTAAGCTTCTTACCAAAACCTCATTTTTAAGTGACTCAAAGTTCTTTATTGAAACATCCGCTACAATATCATATTTATGCTCATCTATTGCTATGTTTGTTAAAGCACTCAAAGACCTGCTGCTAGTTTTGGAACCAGCCAATTCTGTTCTTGCAATAGAAAGAATCTCCTCTAACAGGCAGAGTTTCGATTCTAAAATATTTAAAAGATCGTAATCATTTAGCCCAAGACCCTTCCCATTGTCAAGTATTTTGAGTAACGTCTCCTTTGAAGTGATGGATGCTCCACCTGTCACAAAAGAAAACCAACCAGGAAGCAGGAGCTTGTTCTCAAGGTCAAGGGGTAAAAGATCGACCAGCATCCCTTGATTATTTATTCTGTTTTTATTAGTCAATAACCATACAAGGTAGTCATTTCGATTTTCATTCTTTGATCTTGTGCCATCAACTATATCAAGGGCGTTTAATAATTGAGGTTTGTCTATTTCGAAATTATGGCAGGCGAAATCAACAACTATGCTTTTCAAGGACTGATTCAATATGACTTCCTGTGATGCTACTACCGCTTCAAAAATCCCAACCTTGAGATTGTTGTATTCCTCAAGAGTCGTACCTATTATTTCAAGTATTTCTTCCACATCATTAATTGTGCTCGTTTCGTCTAGAAGATGGATCCAAATGTGAGTGTAAAGACCATGGAATGTTAGTCGTTGTATGATTAATTTTCTTGATGAATCTTCAGGCGGCAATTCAAAATTTTCTAAGAAATAGGCATAAACTGTAGGAGGTACGTCTGTGGGATTAAAATGTAGTAATTTTATGAATCGATTGTGATCGTCGAGGGATTCGTTCAAAGCCGAGATAATTTCTTGATCTAGTCCCCTATAAATATCTCCCGTAGAATTTGAAAGTGATATGTCTTCGTTTATCATGGCATCTGCAATGTAGCGTGATTCTTTCTTGAAAAAATCTACTATCATTGTGGGAAATGATCTTACGGACTGCTTGCGATGGGGTATGAAAAGACCTGAATGCGTACTTATGAATGATATTCGCCGCCTTCGTGAAGTAGCGGTTGTGGGATATGTGTAACCCTTGTGCCAAATGGAACGTTTGGTCACCATTGGGTGGAGGTTTTTGAAGCTCTTGAGCATGTTAGCTCATCAGTATAAGATGTATTCGTTTCAATATTCTCGCACCCAAATTAATTTTATGATTACTCGAAGGTGAGATCAAAAGATGGCACAGGTTATATGGAATTCTGACATTGATGTATATAACCCCCATGTTATACCTATTCCCGTCGCAAAAGGTATATCCAAGTACCTTACTATTTCAGACTTGCTAACGTTTGGGTCAATTTCCAAGAATGCCTACAAGACGGTTAATGATCCCAAGATTTGGACTTCGATGTTGAAAGATATAGGAATTTGGCAAGTCAAAAAAGATCAGTCTTCGTACAGCGACGTGGAAATACAGAGTAATAATCCGCTAAAATGTTTAGATGAAGTGACTCTGAGCCCAAAAGCTGCAAAAAGGAGGGTTCTAAGTATCTATAAATGTTTGGAAATTTACTATACAGACCTTTTGTCCAATAAATCTTATGATAAATTGAAAATCTTTCAAGACTTTCGAAGTCCTGAAGAACAATGTAAAATATTGAATAATCTTATGAGGTATAGCCAGATAGATAAAGATGATAACTCCAGATATAGTGCCCAAGAAAAATTGAATTCATTATTTGAAATATTCGAAAATGCTTTACTTCGTGAGCTTGAAATTCATTTTGATCTTGAAGACTTCATCACCATGAGAAGATTTGTGAATATTTTGTTAGAATTGAAAAATCAACAGACTTTGATCGATTTTTTCATTCAAAAGAGTGTGTTTGATAATAGAGACAGCATGTTCGATATTTTAGAGCATCTAGATGCTAACGAATTTTTTACCGAGACCATAAATGAAAATGAAGAGACAGTGTTTGAACTCAACTTTGCATCTTTTGATAAACTAATGAGCGAGTTGGTAGTTATTTTTGATTATGAATCCAAAATAATCGATATAATTTTCCCTCAGAGCATCCCCATGATGTATAAAATTAGTGAAGAATTGATACTAAACCAGTTGGCTGATAGGTTTAACTCATTAATAGAGGCTTCAAAGCCGAAAAGATTATATCTTGCTATTGTTCCATACTTGTACAGCCTGTTGAAGACAAGCTTTGTTGAAAAGTTGAGCGACAGTCATAACCTTGGAAACGGCTATCACAATTTGATAAAAGAGTTGATTGATATGCAATTTGAGCAAGTTGTGACTGAATATGTTCGGGAGGAATTAATTGCATTTAAAGGAGAATCAAATCAAAAGATCAATGAATGGAAAAAATCAATTGAAAAGAGAGAAGAAGAAACTACACAAAATATATTAAGAAATGTTAGAGCCGAATCTAAGAATGATTTTCTTACTAGTTTTAAGAAAGCATTTACTGTAGGTAATTCAACAAATTCAGAAGATACAGAAAAAGACAAGGAAACATATTCTGAAATACAAGCAAAAGAAAAAATATTGACGGAGAACATGAAATCGATTAATAAAATATTTAGTCTTAAGTTGGCAATGGATATTTTGAATGAAGGCAGATCTTCTTTGGCGAGAATGCTACACTTTGAAAATTATAGTATTGTTAGTCTTAAAAAATCAGTAATGAGTTCTGTCCAAGAGATTTTTATTTCAGTGCTTGAACTGATTGGAAACGACCATTTGCGGCCAGGATTTGACAAAGCTTTGGTGTACTTGAGGACTTATAAGCCTTCAGAATTAAACAAAGAGACAGTAGAACCAATTAAACCTTTAGTTTTGTTCTCTGATCTCGTTAATATCGCTGACTTGATAATTCAGATGGTTGAAATATTTTACAAGGAAGAGTTGATTAACAGACATATCATTAAAAACGAGAATTCTATCTTGAACCCTTCTTTGCAAAAGAAGAAGAAATTCGAAGAAATGGTTGATAATTATGTAGCAGATGGACTTAATATAGGACTTGATGTCTTAACTGGGGAAATAGAGAATACTTACTCATTGGTATTGATTGAAAGAAACTATTGTCCGCTGCCAGATGATATAAAGAATTTAGAAGGCTCCACTAATGCTGCGTCAAGAGTGGTTCAAATCCTAGATGGAAATTTTGACTTGTTGGTAGGTTGTGCTGAAAGGTCAGTGGTTGATGTTTTTCAGCAAGAGTTAGCAGAAAGATTTTTCCAAGTGATAGTTAAAACAATTAAAAAAGCTACTATCTCTAATTCAGGAGCTGTTACACTTATTTCTGATCTTAATATCTTCTATGACTGTATTTTTGGCCACATAAAGACAAATAAGAGACTAATTCTTCCATTATTCCAATCTTTACAAAAAGTTGGCAGCATTTATCTTATAAGTGGTGATGATTCAAAATCTATAGGAAAACTTGTCAGTAATTTGAGTAAATTTAATGGAATTTTTGGACAAGAGGAAATATATGAATTTGTTCAAAGAAGGGAGGACTGGAGCTCTGTTAAGGCTGAAGTTGAAAAGATAATGTACGGTTTAAGTTTAGGGGATTGTATTATTGTGTAGCTAAATAGGAAGAAAAATCAGTGTGTAAACCGAATGAGGTTCGAGTCGCTTTTGAGTTTCAAATCACTTTTTACATCCATCTTCCTTCTGCTGCAATGACTTATGTAAGGCACTTTAGACGGTGCCTACATGTTCTAAGGTCAATAAACAAGCAGTCGATACACAGGATACATTTAAATACAAAAGATACATCTACCAAGGATGAGCAAGGGTTGGCTTTTGGAAGGCTTTCTCAGTCTTTCAATGTACTTTCTAACCCATCAAAACGGTTTAGGTACAGCGTTCAAGATTGTTTAGCTATTTACCTGTCACCAGAAACATCTTTACTTGACGATATTTTCAAATATCCTAGAATTAATCAAGACTTGTTTGAGTTTGTTTATCTTAATTATTGGAAGTCAAATTCGATTAGAGGTTTGTTATTGTATGATGTTTTAAAGATATGGAAAATTGGTAAATTCGATATTCTTAAAGAAATCTTGCACCATATTTCAAAACTTAATGTAATCCCCGGTTATATACCGAAGTCTTATGGAAGTAAAGGAGTTGGGAAAGAACAGTCAGCTAATTTGTTGACTGTTTTTGCCGCAGTTTCTGGAGAACCTTTAGTAGCCTGTCTGTTAATGATAGACTTCCACCAGAAGGGTATAGATCTTGAACGTGAAACGATTTCGACTGTGCTAAGATGCATGGTGGAATATAGGGGTCAGCAACAACAATATTATTATTATGCCATTTTAAGATTTATTAATACTTTCCATGATCACATTTATTCAGCCGAAGAGATTGCTTCTATATTACTGTTCACAGCATCAAAAAAGAATAACTGCTATTTTGCTAATATTATTTTTGACAAGTTGGTAAATGACATCCGCCAACACTGCACTAATAAAGATCTCAGTGCCTCATTGATCCATCTAGTTTCATTAAATATTGAGTGCGGTCAACTAGAGAGGGCTAGTGCTTTATTTAAAGCTCTCACTGATTTTGAAGATGTTTTCAATAATACTAATCTACACACGAAACTCATATCAAGGTTATCATATTTAGATGCCTTTGAGTTTATCAAAACAGTCAAGTTGGACTTCTCAAATCAGAAATTGGTTGACATTTTGATAAAGTTGAATGTCAATGATTATTCTAGCCTTCAAAACATAATGGGCTACATCGCAACACCAGTGAATAGACTGACTTTGTCAGCCCTATTTCAAACATTCTTATTGAAAGGAAATGACAGAGATGCAGAAAAGATCTTATCATCCATTTTGAAGTCTGGTGTTGGTATAAATCACGGAGATTTCAATGCAATCATTACTAAACTACTTGAAGACGGCGATGTTGAAAAGTCTATTAAAATGATACTTACCAATAACACTTCAGTGTCCAAACAAGCGTATTTGACTGTATTTGATTACTTGTTGGAACATGGTTTGATAGATCTCCACAAAGATTTTCTTCAAAGAATGAAAAGTGATCTAGGACGATGTGAAGATGATGAAATACTAGACCAATTACTTCCAATTATTGTCAAACACTTATCGACGAATCATCACAATCGTATTAGTAGAGCATTTGTGATTTCTCTTTTTAAATCAAAAGAGCCAACTATATGGAATGACAAGTCTAAGGTTGCTAATTTAACAAAATATGGAGTACCTAGTGAAATATTTGAAATCGTCAAACCGACTAGTTCCAGTATTAAAAGCTGCATTTCAATTATATTGAATTCTGCTGTAGAACAGGAGGATTTGAGCATCATAAAGTGGTGTATTCATGAAATGAGACTACATGGACTTCTTCTCAAAGACATATTACTGCAGCTTAAGAAAACGAATGAAACTTTCATGAAGAAGGCACTCAAAGAAGACATACAGAATTTTATATAATGACTTTTATTACTATATACATGTACAATAGATACCTTATTTCTTAGATTTACTTTGCTTCTTATCAAACAATTTACCACCACTTGCAACTTCCTGCACGTTTTGACCTATTAAATCGAGGAAGTCTTCGTTTATAGCTGCTTTTCCAGTATTTTCTTCGTTTCCTTTCTCTGCTGATGATGCTGCGTCAAAGGAAGAATATCTTTGCTTGAATTTATTAACCTTTCCGGTGGCATTAGGATCAGTAGTGACAAGATCAGATCTATGAGGATTCCATAATGTGCTATTTCTTTGATCATTAATCATTCTTATTTCATCTTTAGGGGCTTGTGATCTTCTTTTTATAACTGAGCCATCACTTAACTCCACTAGTGTCTCAAACTGATGAAATATTGCAGGTCTGGCTTTGCCTAGCTTTATTTTTCTCATTACTCTTCTTCCAGATAAATGAACATCACCTTTCATTGAAATATTTCTTACAAACTCCATTGAAGAGGAGAGTTTGACGTTGTTCAAACCTTTAAACATCCTGGCAACTAAATCTATCAATGATGTGATGAAAATTTGATTGAAAAAAAAAATATGTGCAAGCACCAAACGCTCGTTGAAAAGTTTTTGTTCAGCAAAGGAAGAGAATTGATTTCAGAGACGTAGGTAGAAGATTATTATTGAATTAAAATGGCATTCAATAGTCAAACCCCAACTATTGTTGTCTTGAAAGAAGGTACTGATACATCTCAAGGTAGAGGACAGATTGTGAATAATATCAATGCTTGTTTGGCTATTCAAGATACTTTAAAGCCAACTTTAGGTCCTTTTGGATCAGATATCCTAATTGTATCATCTAATGGAAGAACAACAATTTCCAACGATGGGGCTACTATTTTAAAACTTTTAGACATTGTTCATCCAGCTGCAAAGATGTTGGTTGACATTTCAAGAGCACAAGATGCAGAAGTCGGTGACGGTACTACATCTGTTACGATTTTAGCAGGTGAGTTATTGAAAGAGAGTAAGTCTTTTATCGAGGATGGAATATCATCCCATTTAATTACGAAGGGTTTAAGAGTTGCGTGTGATCTTGCAGTTGAAAAAATCAAGGAGATTGCTTTAGAAGTTAAGAAAGATGATCCAAAAGAATTTCGCCACCTATTGGAAAGATGCGCTACTACTGCGATGTCATCCAAGCTTATTAGTAATAACTCAGAGTTTTTTACAAAGATGGTTGTTGATGCTGTTTTAAGTTTAGATCAAGATTTATTGGATGAAAAGTTGATTGGTATTAAAAAAGTTCCAGGTGGTTCAATGGAAGATTCACTATTTGTTGATGGTGTTGGATTTAAAAAGACCTTTTCATACGCTGGATTTGAGCAACAACCTAAAAAGATGTCTAATCCAAAGATTTTAAACTTGAATGTTGAGCTTGAATTAAAGGCGGAAAAGGATAATGCCGAAGTTAGAGTTGAACAAGTTAAAGACTATCAAGAAATTGTTGATGCCGAATGGAAGATTATTTTTAATAAATTAGAAGCTATCTATAATAGCGGAGCCAATATAGTACTTTCCAAATTACCAATTGGAGATTTGGCTACTCAATATTTTGCTGATCGTAATATATTCTGTGCTGGTAGAGTTGCAAGTGAAGATATGGATAGGGTAATTCAAGCTGTTGGAGGTACAATTCAATCCACATGTTCTAACATTACAGAAGATGATCTTGGAACTTGTGAAAATTTTGAAGAAGTCCAAATTGGTTCAGAAAGGTATAATTTGTTTAAAGGATGTCCACAAGCTAAGACTTGTACTTTGATTTTGAGAGGTGGTGCTGAACAGGTTATTGCAGAAGTTGAAAGATCTTTACATGATGCTATAATGATCGTTAAAAGGGCTGTAAGTCATAATTCGGTCGTTGCTGGAGGTGGAGCTATAGAGATGGAGATATCAAAATATTTGAGAGAACATGCAAGATCAGTAGCAGGGAAACAACAATTAATCATTTCAGCATTTGCTAAAGCATTAGAATTGATCCCAAGACAACTTT
Source organism: Yamadazyma kitorensis (assembly GCA_030572015.1). Taxonomy (NCBI): domain Eukaryota; kingdom Fungi; phylum Ascomycota; class Pichiomycetes; order Serinales; family Debaryomycetaceae; genus Yamadazyma; species Yamadazyma kitorensis. The sequence continues at coordinate 150,738 of JAJLZC010000020.1, read as the reverse complement.
GTGAAAATGCTGGGTTAGATGCAATTGAGTTATTGAATAAATTAAGAAGTGCCCATGCTAAGGGAGATGTTTCTATTGGTATTGATTTCCATAAAGAATCCATAGGTGACAATATGGAAAGTTTTATTTGGGAGCCAGCGTTAGTTAAGATAAATGCGCTTCAGTCTGCCACTGAGGCAGCAACTGTTGTGCTTTCAGTTGACGAAACAATTAAAAATGAAGATTCGAGTCAAGAAGGTAGAGGAAGGGGAGCATTTTAGTTTGTCTGTAGATAGTATATATATTACTTCGTTATGATTAGTGTAAAGTGCAAGGTATTTCTAAAGCGCGCACAAAAAAAGGTTGCAACGCGATTTCGCGTCTTCGTGAACTGGCTGCTCTCATCAGTTTATATAACCTATAGTTTTCGCTTTCTTTTCCAACAAAAAAATATTCTGGTATTACATAACTTCTGTGGTGGTTAAAGCATGGATGGTATTACAAACAGTAGACTATACGGTCCACCTCAACGTATTCCTCCAAGACCTTATCCTCCTGTTTTGGAGTATTTGGAGAGAATAGGCAACATCAGACTTATCAATGACTATAAAGGGGACATACAAACCTATTTGGCCAGGAAGGAGTCAAGCAATGACATAAATGTGGCCATGATAGACCTACAGCCAGAAATTCAGTGGTTTATGAGGCCATTCTTGTTGGATTTCATTGTAGAATTGCATGCTTCTTTTAGACTACAATCTCAGACACTATTCCGCTGTTTTAATATTGTTGATCGATACTGTGCAAAGAGAATAGTTTTCAAGAGACATTACCAGCTAGTTGGATGTACTGCCTTATGGATTGCTGCTAAGTATGAAGATAAGAAATCAAGGGTTCCATCTCTCAAAGAATTATCCATGATGTGTCGTAATGCTTACGACGAAGAAATGTTTATTCAAATGGAAAGACATGTACTTGCAACTTTAGGATGGTCCTTGGAACAGCCAACACTTGAGGATTGTTTGCAACTTGCCATTGAACTGTGCGTCGATAAAGAAGACACAACTCCCCTCCGAACAATAAGATCACAACCCTCAACTTCAGTTATATCGGCAGTTACTGCCGTTACTAGATTTTTATGTGAATTGACCTTATACCACAGGGACTTCCTCGAGTTTGAAACATCTTTGATTGCTGCCACTGCAAACATACTTGCTTGTTCGATGCTTCAAGTTCCACATGCTTCAAATTACGTTCAACATTTAAGACGTAGTTTCGATAAAAATTCTAATTCAGATAAGGAAAATATTGAAAATATGGAACCAGAAATACATGGACCATTTCTTTCGGGGTTTGATGATTTCACAATGATTAAATTACGAAGATTGTGCTTGATGATTGCTTCACGTCTAGATCAAGCAACGGAAGTTCTCACTAATAAATACAAGCCGTTGGGGGTAATACTGGTATTGCAGAACTTCCTTCAAAGAAATTACCTGTACTTTGAAAGTCTAAGCGGTCATCACGAAGAAATAAACAAGGTGGAAGATCATTCATTAGTTAACACACAGATGAGTTTTGTTGCTGATTCGCTTCTTAACTTGAATGAACTGCATGAACGAAGTGATGCTCCAGTAACTCCTCCGTCATCTTCCCGTTCTATCTTTTCAGACTTGTACACTTCTTCGCCTGCTTTTGCAACGCCGACTATTGGGCACAAGGCGGACTACAAGTTTTCGCCCAACAGCCATTCTCCTACATTCCAAGTAGGAAAAAATTAATGCATCCTATACATATTGTATCATTTTAATTTTAATTGCATCTTTTAAAAAGCTTGTAGCATCTCTAGGCACAAAAAACGCGGTAAAAGTTTTTGTTTACATTTCGTCAAATTACACAAAAGCTGTCCGAATTTACTACCAAAACAAAATCCCAAAAAAATAAGAGCCGTCTTTACAGCATTTAGAGGCTCTGTGTTAAACGGTTCATCTTTAGTACTTGAAACAAGTTTGTATTCACAATCTCAACGTCTTTAGTATAAACATTCGGTTGCTTTCTTTTAGGATACTCAATTTCGCTTAGAAATTTGTAAAAGTTTCGTTTAAACCGAGTGCAAACGATATTGCCAGATAAATCAACACTTGAAGATTCAATTTAAAGGGCTGAAACATGAGCGAAGATGAAGAATTTAATTCAAAAAACTGGGTATGGATACCTGACGAAGATGAAATTTTTATTAAAGGTTATATAATCGATTATTTGGATGATGATAACTGCAAAGTATGCTACAAACAAAGTAATAATAAGGAAATCATAAAAACTTTACCAATTAAACTGGTAGAAAATTGTAATCCTTCCAAATTCAATAAATGTAATGATATGGCTGAATTGACTCATTTGAATGAACCTTCTGTCATTTATAATTTGAATTTAAGGTATAATGATAATTTGATTTATACTTATTCTGGTTTATTCTTGGTAGCTATTAATCCTTACAAAAATTTACCGATTTATAATAACATTAATTCCAATTTTGATTTTGATTTACCCCATATTTATTCAATTGCTAATTCCACTTTCAAAAATTTGATTAAAAATAAGAAAGATCAATCAATCTTAGTAACCGGTGAATCAGGTGCTGGTAAAACTGAAAATACTAAAAAGATTATTCAGTTTTTTTCATCAATTAGTAATAACGATTCAACTAAGAGTGACTCAAATGGTATTGAAACTAAGATCTTACAAGCAAACCCAATTATGGAAAGTTTTGGTAATTCAAAAACAATCAAAAACAATAATAGTTCAAGATTTGGTAAATTCATTAAGATTTATTTTGATAACAATAATAACGGTAAATTATCTGGTGCTAATATAAATTACTATTTATTAGAAAAATCAAGAGTTATAAATCAACTAAAAGGTGAAAGAAATTATCATATCTTTTATCAATTTTTATCAGGTTATAAAGATTTATCAAAATTTAAATTATCTTCAGATTTATCAAACTATAAATATCTTGAAAATTTACAAATGAATAATGATGAAAATGATTTCATAAGTTTATTAAATAGTTTAAAAATCATTGGTATCAATAATAAAGATATTGAGAATATCTTAAATATTTTATCCATCATTTTGCATCTTGGTAACATAGAGTTTTTGAACTTAAAAAGTGATCAAGCTAATTTTTCAAAAGATTCTCCAATTGATATAATTTGTAAATTATCGAATATCGAAAAATCAATATTTGAAAAAAATTTGATAAAACCAAAAGTAAAGGCTGGTAAAGAATTCATTGAAAAATCAAAAAGACCTGCTGAAGTTAAATATTTAATCGATTCTTTATCAAAATTTTTGTACGAGAATTTATTCAATTTTATAATTGAAAAGATTAATGAAAACTTTGACTCCACTCATTTATTAAATGATAATTCTAACTTTATTGGGGTGTTAGATATTGCTGGTTTTGAAATCTTTGAAATTAACTCCTTTGAACAATTATGTATCAATTATACTAATGAAAAGTTACAACAATTTTTCAATCATCATTCTTTTATCTTGGAACAAAGTGAATACTTAAGAGAAGACATTAAATGGGATTACATAGATTTTGGCCAAGATTTACAACCAACTATTGATCTTATTGAAAATGCTAGAAATCCTATGGGTGTTTTAAAAATCTTAGATGAAGAATGTATAATACCTAATTCAAACGATAAATCGTTTTTAGATAAATTATTTGATAAATTTGACTCCAAAAAGAATAATAATTTGCATCCAAAATTCAAAGCTAATAAATTTAAAAATGGGTTTATCATTAATCATTATGCTGGGAATGTTGAATATAATGTTGACAATTGGCTAAATAAGAATAATGATCCAATTAATGAAAGTTTGTTGAATATTTTAAGGTCTTCATCAAACGACTTCATTAACAATCAAATGTTAAAACTAATTCCAATTAAAAACAAATCATTATCAATTAAATATAAAAAGCAATTATTTGATTTGATGGAAGAATTGAACAATACTGAACCTCATTTTGTTAGATGTATTTTACCAAATTTAAATAAAAAACCTAACAATTTTAATAAGCTGTTAGTTTTAAATCAATTAAGATGTAATGGTGTCTTGGAAGGTATTAGAATTACAAGAGCTGGTTACCCAAATAAGATGATCTTTCATGATTTCTTTGTCAGATATTCAATTTTAAACCCAAAAGAAGTATTTACTAAGAACAATAAAACTAACTGTGAATTAATTTTAAAATTTATTGATTTAGATCATGAAACTTATAAAGTGGGTATTACGAAAATCTTTTTTAAAAATGGGATATTGGGAAAATTGGAAGAATTAAGAGACTTATCAATCAAGCAAGTTTTCACCAAATTTCAAAGTATAGTTAGAGGTAATTTATCGAGAAATTATTTCAATAAAAGAATTCGTCAAATTCAAAACAGTCAAATATTAGCTAAAAATTTTGTGAAAATCAATGAATTAAAGAAGAAAAGCTTATGGTACAATTTGTTTATTAACATTAAACCATTGTTAGAGGATTCAATTAAAGTTTTGAATTCAAAAGAAATCAATGATAATTTAAAGCAAATCAATTTAAAATTAAAAGACAGTGAAAAATTGAATAAAAATTACGAACTTGAAAATTCTAAATTGAACGAACAAATTCAGGATTTCAAAGTCAAAATTGAACAAAATAATAAATCAATTGAAGCAAAGAATGAAACATTAACTAACTTTAAAAAACTGGAATCTCAACTAAATAAGAAATTAAAAGAATTAAATAAGCTGATTTCCAGATTGGAAACTGAAAATTCAAGGTTATTAACTGAAAAGGCAAAAAATAGTGAAGATTTGGACAACTTAAATTCAAAATATTTAGAATTTAACAAGAAATATGATTCATTGTCTGAAGAATTTAATGGATTAAAAAACGCTTATGCCAATATTAAAGGTTTCGATGAAAAGTATGAAACTGAAAAATCAAATCATGCTAAGTCAATTGATTTATTAAAAACGCAAAAATCTAAGTACGACCAATTGAAATCTGATAATAAACAATTGAAATCTGATTTTGAAGGTTTTCAAGAGTCTAAAAATGAATTGCAAAATAAATTTGACGATTTGAAATCTGACAAGTATGAACTACTGGCTAAATATGATAAACTAATTAAAGATTTTGAAGATTTACAAAATTCTAATTCAACATTGAATAGGTCAATTACTGATTTCAAGTCGTCAACCACCAATCTGAAATCCGAAATTTCAAAATTAAGCAGTCAATTGAATAGATTAAAATCTGAAAATGATGAAATCTTAAACGATTTAAACTCGACCAACGTTGAATTATTAATGGTAAAAAAAGAGTTGACTTCCTCATTAACTAAAAATCAACAATTGAATACGTCAATTGAAAATTTACAAGAAATCAAATCTGAATTATCAAATCTTAAATCAAAAGATCATAAGAATTTAGAAATTATTGATAGTTTAAAGGATCAAATTTCTAAATTATCTGATGAAAATGATAAATATGAAGCTAAAATAGCTAAGATCTCATTGAATCTTGATCATAATGAAAAATCAAAATTAGAATATTCTAATAAAATTATGGATTTGAATTCTAAACTTGCTAAATTGACTGATGATCTTAGAAACAAAGAACGTGAAAAGGAAAATCAACCTCCATCACAAGATTTAATGAATGATTATTCTAATTTAAAATTAAAATTAAATGAGTTGAATGCTAGCTTAAGGCTGGAAAAATTTGAAAATCGTAAATTAGTTGAAGAAAATAACATTTTGAAGACAAAGATTAATTCAAGTCCTTACAATTCTCCAGTTAAGGGTGGTTCTACATCTAGTGCTAGAAGGTCAATGGCCATGGGAGAAGATTTATCATTACAAAACGGTAATAATTTATTAGTAAAGCAAATTGATGACTTAAAGATTAAATTAGAACAGGAAGAACAAAATAGTCAAAGAGCTGAAAATTATGCAATTCAATTACAAAAGAAATTGAATAAATTACAAAATACTAGAGGTATTAATAGTTCAATTGATTTTGAAAATAAATACAAGGAAAGTCAATTTAGAATTAGTGAATTAGAAAATAAATTTGGTAAGTTATTCGAATCGAATTCTCCAACTTCAGATGCTTCAAATTCCTTAAATTCAATAAAAAGTTTAAGTAAATCCGAAAGTTTTGGTAGATCTTCCTTAATTAATAAAACTTTAGAAAATGCTAATCAAGATTTTGTTAAGATTTATCATGATATTACCAAGACATTAAAATCTACTAGAGAAGAATTGACTGGATCAAAACTGGAAATTTTAAGATTGAAATCATTATTGAGGGACAGTGAAGACGAATTATATCAAATCAAAAGATCTAACCATAAGACTTCAATTGAAAATTATGAAAATGAAGTAGCATCATTGAGAGTTAAACAGGATAACTTAATAGAAAGAAATAACGACTTGAACAAATCAGTTGAATTATATCGAAACAGAAGTGATGAGTATTTCAAGAAATTGGAATTAGCTGAAAGCGCTATTAAGATTTCGAAAAGACATGAAGAATCATCAATGAAAGAACTAATGGAAATAAAAACAGAATACAAACTAATTAAAGAAGAATTGAAAGCCAGTGAGATTTTGATTAAAGATCTAAATAGAGATAAACTAGCAATTTCAAATCAAATCAAAGACAAAGATCATCAGATTTTTAGTAAACAGGAAGAAATTAATGAATTAAAGGATAAAGTTTTATATAATAAAAAGATTTATGAGAATAAAGAAATCAACGAAAATTATAAACTGGAGATTAGAAATTTAAACAATGAATTGAATTTCAAATTGGATAATGAATCTAAATTAATCAAAGAAAACAAGCAAATGGCTATTGATAATGAAACTTTGTTAAAACAGAAATCTCTTTTAGAAGAAGACTATAACATTAAAATTGAAAGAATTGAAGAATTAGAGATCAAATCTGAAGAATTGAATTCCAAGATAAGGGTCTTAGAGAATGAAAAGGCTATTAATGAGCGTAAGATAGTTAACAATTCGAAACAAATTATCAACTTGAAACAATTAATTAATGATATTACTTTACAAAGAGATGATTTGTTGGAAGTTAAAGATAAATTAGAAGAAGAGAATCTAATTTTGAATCAAACTATTGAAGAAAAAAGCTTGAAGATTAAATCAAATGAGTCAGACTTACATTTACTAAGAAATCACTTAGAAAGTCAAAGATCTGAAAGCAATGAAATTCAAAATGAACTTAATCAATCGAAATTATCAAATAATGAAGATATAACTAACTATCAAGCATTGAAGAGAGAAAATTTGGTTGTTAATCAAGAAAATGATTCATTGATTAAAGTCAACAAACAATTGAAAGATAAAGTAGAAAAGTTAGAAGATAAATTATATAATGATGAACAAATTAAATATTGGGAAAGTAAATTAAAAGAATTGAACTTAAAGTTGGATGATTCCAATAATGAAAACTATAAGTTGAATAAGTTAGTTTATAATTATGAAAACGATATCAAACACTTCAAAATTAAGTTTGATAATGAAATCAAATTAACTAAACAATATAATGATGAAAATTTCAACTATAAAAATAAGATTAACTATTATAAGTCGAACTTGGATATTTTACATAACGAGAATTTAGAAAAAGACTTGAAGATAAAAACCATTGAAAGAGATAACAGTGAAATGAAAAATAGTATGTTGATGTTAGAAAAAGAAGTCTTACAATTAAGAAGTAAGTTACATATAGCATAGAATAGATATTTGAACATTGATCCCTTTCTCCCTCCATATATTTCTCTTGTGTGTATCCTATTCATTTTTGTACCTTGGTAGAGTGTTATGGACTTAACCCACCAAAAAGAATGGTATCAATGAAAGTTCTGATACAAATGTTATTCACAATCGCCCCAAAAATCCGTTCACGTAGTCAATTCAAATCAATTGTGCCTTTTTTTGAAATTGATAAAATTTCAGGGCTTACTCCTGACGTTTGTTTGCATCTCCCTCCTTAATTATTTCATAGATCGCCAAAGGGATCTACAAAAAAACTAATTTTAAGGTACAAACAAACCTAGAAAAATTTGGCTTAGCCCAGATTAGTACTTCAGCGCCTTCTAAAGGCACAACTTCTAGAGGAAAACTGGTTACATGAGAAGATTCTCCCTCTCTATAAGTGAGAAGGTTGGATTGAACCATGAGGGTTAATTCTGTGTCGCCTTCTTTTGCAGCTAATATTTTTCCCTGTAAGCTCTCTCTTTGCTCCTTTCCGTGGGAGACTTCATTCTAATATCTATTTATAAATACTATTTACATATATACAAATGTGAAACGGGGGTAATTGGAGCTATTCAACCGTCACACCATTCACGTTGACTTAAACCAACTTTTCTTCTTTGGTACAGGTTCAATGCCAGGGCCAATCCCAAAATGATTCAAGACATGGTCAATATCCCCAAATGATTCTCTATCACCTTGCATAACCACTGAAGGTTTTGACATTATGAGCTTATAAATAATGGCTTGCAAATCGTCTATAGTTACCAAATTGATTTTTTCAATCATCTCATCAATACTGACTAATTTATTTTGACATTGAATTTGTCTACCTAAATCTTCCAAAGCAGCCAATTTGCTTTCAACGTTATATAATAAGGAGCTGATTAGTTGATTCTTAGCACGATTAAATTCATTGTTGCTGATTGCTTTATCTTCTAATAGACTTGCAAATTCGAATGCAATTATTTGCGGCATGGCATGAGCTGCATTAGGAGAAGCACTTACATTAATACCAAACAATCCTGATCCCATGTACAGATGATTGAAACTAGTACAATTTTCAATGAATGCATATTGATTCAACACTCTTGTATATAATCTGGAGAACATTCCTTTACCAGGTCCACCTGCACTGAAAGATGAGCCACCACCTAATAGTTTTTGCAAGATGGCCAAAGCGTATAATTCATCATTTAATAAACCAGAAGTTTCAAACGCAATTTGCATATGGTATAATTCAGGTAAATTAGCGAATAATGGAGGTTGGAATGGTATTTGAATTTCACCACCTTTATAGATTGGATCATTCATAACTGGCTTGTTGCCCTTCAACAAATGTTTAAAATTAGATTCAACTAATTTAGTTGCATAATCATGGTCTACTCCAATCATTGATATTACTATATTTTGAGGTTGATAAAAATTAGAATGATAGTTGAGAACTTCCAGTTTATCTATTGAAGTTAATCTATCTTGTGGACAATATAAAGGCAATCCTAAAGTATTATTACCATATGCTACTTTATGCAATAATTCAGGTAATACTATATCCGGTTTATAATTGATTTCACTGATTTCGTAATTTAAAGTCGTTAAAGTTTCTACAAACTCTTGGTCTGTGAATTTTGGCTCTAATATAGTTTGACTAATACAATCGAACATTTTATCAACATCTTTATTGAATACCGATGCTTGGTAAATCATCGATTCTCGTTGAGCTGAACACATGTAATTCCCACCCAAATTACTCAAGTTGGAAGTCATCTCGACTCCACTATATTTATTTGTAGACCTCCAAGCCATTCTATCCATTATGTGACTTAATCCTGACTTCTGCGGATCTTCAAATCTTGATCCGGCATCGATGTAGGCACCCAATGCACTGAAATGGCCAGGTGTCGAGTCAGTTATGATCCGAACCCCATTAGCCAAAGTGGTCATCTGTATGTTGGGATTACTATGGACCAACTTTGTACTTAAATATCTTCTCAACATGATTCTTTAGTTCCCAGTTGTTAATTTTTCAAGTTTTTTTTTCATAGCAATTGTGAGTATTAAGAGACTGAGAAGAGTATCTACAAACGGTTCAAAGATGCAAAAATCTTATTGAGTCTATGTCTATTCATTATATGTGCATATGCAATAACCAAATGATAATCATGATGAAAGAAGAACTACTAGGGGGCTACTCTAGTAATCCATGAATTTGACTAAAGGATGGTAATAAACAGGACAATTCCAATAACTTCTTTTAATGTCATCCCAAACTTTCAAATCAGGCACATTAATTGTTTTAAAATCAACTTTCAATCCGTAATTGTTTAAGTCAATTTCAACCAACTTTTTATAGACTTCATAAATACATTGTCTATCAGCACCTAACCCGTTGAAAAATGAAAATACCCCATTGGGTTTTAATAAACCAACTACATAGTCAAATAATTCCAACATGTCACTATAATGTTCTGAGTAAGTGTCATAATAGATTCCATTGAAAAACACATTATCTGTTAACAAGGTTGGCAAATGATCTTGCCATCTACCTTCAAGTATGACTACATTTGATTTTTCATGCCATCCATCCTTTTTAATTTTGGCCAAGACATCAGGATGGGGTTCTATTATATAATGCTTAGTTGGGGACTTTTCATTAATCATTGTATCGATTATACCCATCCCGAACCCGATATTCAAGACAATTATTTCTTGCTCTTCTTCTTCTTCTTGTTGTTCCAGATTAGAAAATAATGAATTACAACCTATCTGCATTAATTCTGTTTCCCAAGACATCATAACCCCATCATTATTGGATGTAATAAGAGCATCGTCTTTATATTCAAGCTTATTGTTGAGGTAAGTGTCTTGATGTTCTGCCGGATCCTTTGTAAGCTCTTCTTCTTCTTTGGCCCCTTCTGGGTTGGAGGTTCTTTCTGAAGCTTTGGGTTCTTCAGATTCAACCAACTGAGGTATTTCTTCATCAGATTCGTCATCTTCTACTTCTATGAACTCGATGTTATCATTAACTTTTCTTAATAATAATTCAGCTCTTACACCAGCATCAATGATTTGATCGTATATGATGCTATTTTGAAATCCCCTATTGATTAATATACAGCCAGGAGTATCATTATTGATATCTGTAAAGGACCAACCGGCACCATATTCAAATAAAATAGTCACCATTTGATTAATTATATCTATTTCCTCATCGGTACTGTCTTTAGGCAAATGTTGACATAGTATATGCAAAGGAGTGGTAGTTGTTTGAGGAGTTTCAGAAATATCGTTGACATAATTGTAAGCCTCTTCAATGGTATACGTTGACGGTATTCCACTTTTCAATAGAGCCTTTAATTCATTTAAATAAGTAGACGTTATTGGTCTAGAACTGAATTTACATAAATCATGAAGATCACTCATAGTTAAATATTTTTTGACTTCTTTTCAAGAATCCTTAATTAGAATGTACCTTAATAATGATAACAAATATTACTAAATAAGCTCTGCTAAATAATAATACTAAACTATAATGGAGTTTAGAAGTGACTTTGAAGTATACACCTTATAGATATTCCTCAGGTGAAGATTTTCAAATTAAGATTTAAAATTTTTCGAATTAGGCTGCGATGGGGCTTTCGTGGTGTGGGTACTTTTGTGTACATCTACGCTTCCTTGTTCCCTTCACAAGACTTTAAAGTCCCAAACTCCCAAACCCCCGTACCCCAAACTCCCATACTCTATAATAATTTTCACAAGAACTCCGAAAATTATTGGACGTATTCGGAAGACAATAGCAATTCTAGATGGGTTGTATGATGGCTCCTATGTGACATTGTTCTGTCAAGACAGTTTTCCAACACATTTAAGCTCACTGTGAGAGGTTTGCCGTAAAGTCAGCTTGTAAGCAATTGATTAGAAAAACACAGGCAGAAATACACTGGACTGGGAAGAGGCGACCTAGATCAATGACCGGCTAAGCGACAACAGATGGCAGGAACCTTACATAGATTTCATTTAGGGAAGTTTATGGTCGTGCCCTTGAGAATATATCAAATGACTGCAAAATTTATTTTCAAAGAATCATACGATTCGATGTGAAAGGTTTTCGAGTGGAATCTGCTGTATCGGGTACAAAGTGTAAATAGAGTTACAATACATAGTTTAACGTGTATAGCATATAGTGTACACTTTATATAGTACGTAAATAATTGGTGGGTTGTACAAAATAGAAGTCAGCCATTGATTAGTTGGTTCACCCGATAATTTCATCCACATAATTTCCATTTTTTGGATAACTTTTTTTTTAAACAGTCTTCTTTCAAAGATTTGTGGAAGAGCTTGACATCCTTTTGCAAAAGAATTAAATATACCCTGATATTCCCAAGAGGTTTGGATAACACCTGGACAACACAATAAGAAAAGATCAAACAATCAACCCATTTTCCAAAACTTATATGGGTCTTTAGTTCAAATAATATCACCACTTATAAAAAAATTAAGTAGAGAAAATATCATGTCATTTAAGATTAATGATTATAATGCTTTTTTGACCTCCTTATATGACAAAGACAAAAATGGGAATAGCATAGATGTTACTAATGATGTTAATGGTAATGAAGACAGACGGGGGGATGGAAACCCTAATGGCAGTAGTAATGGTAGCCTTGGAGAGGCATCCACAAATGCGAATGGAGGTAACATCAATAGGAGGTATATGAAAGATAAATTACCCATAGACTTTGACTTTGGCTTGAATCAAGATATGAATATTAATGAAATCAACGAAAAATATGACATCAATGATCTAAATGATTTTAATGATATAGGATTAAATGAAATGAATAATATCAATAATTTTAATGATCCGTTGAATCTTAATGATGATTTGACTTCGCCGTTATTAAGTCCTATCATTTCATCTCCCTTGGGCACTAACTTAACTTCAATGAGTATCGACCATCAATTACAACAACAGCAACAACCACAATCAATATCACCTCAGCTTGGAAGCCAATCCCTTCGGAACCCAAAGCCACTATTCCCTCAGAACCAATTTCAAAATCAAATTCAAAGACCCTCCTACAGTGCATCTCCTAATCCCCAACAATTACAACCCAATGTGATACAACGCAGGCCAAGTCAACCAAGACGAAAATCTCTGCTGTTGAAATCATTTCAAATAAAAAAAGAATATTCAGACGATGAAGATGATGACGAAAGTCCTCCACCAACTACAACAAAGTCAAGCTTATCATCTACAACAATAAAACAACCATGTTTCAAACGGAAAGGTAGGTCCTCACATAATGTTATTGAACAGCGTTATAGGAATAAAATTAATGATAAATTTGCTGCGTTGCAAAATTCAGTACCAACGTTAAGAATTGTTGCCAAACGTAAAAAAAACGATGACGATTTTGATGATAATTATGATGATTTAATCAATCATACCCCTATGGACACTACTCCCATCAACCATACACCTATTGGGAATAGTAATAGTAACGGAACTATTAACAGCAATAGCATCACTAGTAATACTAATTTTGGTAGCAGTGGTAATAGTGGTAATAGTGGCAATGGAGTTGCTATCAAAAGTGAAGAAGACCTGTCAAATGAGCTGGATGAATTAGAAGGTCTAGAGCCAGCTAGAAAGCTCAATAAAGGTACCATATTGGCCAAATCGATTGAATATATTAAGTTTCTAGAATTGAAGAATAATAGAATGAGAACTGAATATAATCAATTGATTGAAAAGGCTAAAATGTTAGGACTATCTATTAACGCTGAGGATTTGTAGGCCCCAGAAGTCATACAGACAATGTTTATGACAAAGTCCTATTTAGCTAATCATGTATCATCTATATAGTCTACCAATTACTTAGCTGTTATAGTCTATCATTTTGCTTTCTTTCGCAAGAATTAATTCGATCCTCTTTGTCTGATTGACTCTAGGATAAGCACCTGTTCTTGAATCCAAGTATCTTCAATACTTGAAGACTAAGCTCGATAATACAAAGGGCCACTTTTAGCTTAGACGCTTAGGCTGCACTGCGATAGAGGAGGTTCTTCGTATTGGAAGAATAGAACATTAGCAGACTACACTGAATACATCTCTGTTTCTTGATTAATGCTAGCTTTTCAACACATTTGTTGATACTCGTATGTTGAATCTCACATGTTGAAACAGTTGGGTTTAAATCATATAAATGAACTGACTTTACACCATAAGGCTATGGTGCCATTTTTACGGGTGTAATGTACCTTAACCAAAATACATTGACGTTATATCGTTTAGCTCCTATTCATCACCTGTTTTTAGTACATACCTTATTTCATTGGATCTACACCTCTACAGCCTCTAATGAATCTATTATACATAAACACACTAATAAGCCTCCTATATGGACTTTGTTAACTATGTTGAAGCCTGCTACTACTGAAGCCAAATAATCGCCTAACAAATATGGTAGTGTCCATTGCTCAAATCCAGCATAGAGCCATCGCGATAGTGCAAACGAAAAGTTCCAACTTCTATACGATCGAAAAAGATTATAAATTAATTGATTTCCATTTGATATTTTTTTTGACAATAACAAAAGGCTTTATTTCGTAGATTTGGCTAGTTTGATTTTATATTGTGTCGACCAAACCGAAGCTTTTTCTAGTAGTTTCTATAGTAAGTATTTTGCAGTGATCTTAGCAAACTTAAATACGAGTACTGTTGAAGCTGTCGTGTGGAAAAAATAAGATATGGACAACGTTATTGAATTCATTAAACCATATGGTGAGTTGATAAAACCATATGTGGAAGCATTTTTACAATTGAGCCTTGGATATAAAGTTTCCATTGTTTTATTTGTTCCATTTATCTATAATTTATTATGGCAGTTGTTCTGCTCTTTAAGAAAGGATAGAGCACCATTAGTATTTCATTGGATTCCATGGTTCGGTTCAGCTGTTGGTTTTGGTATGGATCCTTATAAATTTTTCGAAGATTGTCGTTTGAAATATGGTGATGTGTTTGCATTTGTATTGTTAGGAAAAGTAATGACAGTTTATCTTGGACCAAAAGGTCATGAATTTGTATTTAATGCTAAAACTTCTGATGTTAGTGCTGAAGAGGCTTATCAACATTTAACTACTCCTGTGTTTGGTAAAGGTGTTGTTTATGATTGTTCAAATTCAAGATTGATGGAACAAAAGAAATTTGCTAAATTTGCCTTATCAACTGATTCTTTCAGACTTTATGTACCAAAGATTAGAGAAGAAATTATAAATTACTTTAAAAGTGAATTCAAATTAAATGAAAAATCAGATTCTGTTAATGTTTTAAAAACTCAACCTGAAATTACCATTTTTACAGCTTCAAGATGTTTATGTGGTGACGAAATGAGAAAAAGATTTGATGCTTCATTTGCTCAATTATATTCTGATTTAGATAAAGGTTTCACTCCAATTAATTTTGTGTTTCCTAATTTACCTTTACCTCAATACTGGAAAAGAGATTTAGCTCAACAAAAAATCAGTCAAACTTATATGTCTTTGATCAATAAAAGAAGATCAACTAACGATATTGATCCTAAACGTGATTTAATTGATTCTTTGATGGTTAACTCTACTTATAAAGATGGAGTTAAAATGACCGATCAAGAAGTTGCTAATTTGATGATTGGTATTTTAATGGGCGGTCAACATACTTCTGCAACTACATCTGCTTGGTTTTTATTACATTTAGGTGAAAATCCAGACTTACAAAATCAATTATATGATGAATTGACTTCTTTATTAAAAGAATCAAATGGTGATATTTTTGATTTAACTTATGAAGATTTATCTAAATTGACCTTACATAACAACGTCATCAAGGAAACTTTAAGAATGCATATGCCTTTGCATTCCATCTTTAGAAAAGTCATTAGACCAGTTAGAATCCCAGATACTAATTATGTTGTACCAAAGGGTCATCATGTCTTGGTCTCTCCAGGTTATTCTCATACTTCTTCAAGATTTTTCCCTAATGCTGAGACTTATGATCCTTTAAGATGGGATAAAATGTCCTTTGGTGATGACAAGACTATTGACTATGGGTTTGGTGCTATTTCAAAAGGTGTCGCTTCTCCTTACTTGCCTTTCGGAGGAGGAAGACATAGATGTATTGGTGAACAGTTTGCTTATGTTCAATTAACCACAATCTTGGCCATGTACGTCTACAATTTCAAATGGACATTGACCGGTAAGTTTCCTAAAATTGATTATGCTTCAATGGTCACTTTACCAATGGAGCATGATGCTAACATTACTTGGCAAAAGAGAGATTCAT
This sequence comes from Yamadazyma kitorensis, assembly GCA_030572015.1. Lineage (NCBI taxonomy): Eukaryota > Fungi > Ascomycota > Pichiomycetes > Serinales > Debaryomycetaceae > Yamadazyma > Yamadazyma kitorensis. The sequence continues at coordinate 134,594 of JAJLZC010000020.1, read as the reverse complement.
GTGTTTTGTAACCTACCTTCATCATGAATTTAAATAAAACCTAGGAACAGATTAAAAGAAAAAAGTGAGTAGTTTTATAGATTAAACTAGTTAGCTGGTTTCTACTGGGTCACTTTTCAAAATGCCTTTTTCTTATAATTTGAATATATACATATATTTCGTATCATACCACCAAGTTTGCCTGAATATACACTTCATAATATTTGTCAAGGGTCCTTTTTGCAGTCTTGACTCGTAAAACTCTTCTGCTTATGACTCTTGAGTCGTTCGATTTTCATTGTTTGAGAATTTTTTTTCAATTTTTCTAATAGTTTTCAAGCAGTTCTGTTTATTCTTTTCAACAAGGGACATATCCGGATATCATATCATACAGCTAAACATCTAACAGTCGCTTCATTCATGTCATTCATTATTAAAGTACCAGCTTCTTCTGCCAATATAGGGCCGGGATTTGATGTCTTGGGTATTGGTTTGAACTTATACCTTGAAATCGAAGTCACCATCGATGACTCAATTAATACTGGGTTTGATCCACATAATGTAAAATTATCATACGAGGGAGAAGGAGCCGAAGGTGTTCCATTAGTTAGTAACAAAAACTTGGTTACCCAAACTGCATTGTACGTGTTGAGATGTAACAATATTAATAAATTTCCAAATGGGACTCAAGTTCATGTTAAAAATCCAATACCTTTGGGAAGAGGATTAGGTTCATCTGGTGCAGCTATAGTTGGTGGAGTAATGTTGGCTAACGAGGTGGCGAACTTAGGATTTGATAAGGTAAGATTGTTGGATTATTGTTTATTGATTGAAAGACATCCTGATAATATAGCAGCAGCTATGTTGGGAGGATTTGTTGGATCTTATTTGAATGAATTAAATGAAGATGATACCAAGTCCACAACAGTACCATTGGAACATATTTTACCTAAGCTGACCACACCTTTTGAAGATTATGTTAACACCCCACCGCCTAATCATATTGGTGAATATTTACAATATAATTGGAACTCATCAATAAAATGTATTGCTATCATTCCCAATTTTGAAGTTGCCACAGATGATGCTAGAGCTGTATTACCAGACTCTTACAAAAAAGCTGATATCATTTTTAATTTACAAAGGTTGGCTACTTTAACTAATTCGTTAGGCCAAACTCCACCTAACAGTACTTTGATATATAACTCGATGAAGGATAAACTTCACCAACCATACAGAGCAAAATTGATTCCTGGATTGACTGATGTTTTGCAACTGATTAATCCTTCTAATAACCCAGGTAGTTGTGGTATTTGTTTATCTGGCGCTGGCCCAACTATTCTTTGTTTGGCGACCGAAAACTTCGAAACTATTGCTCAAGATATTATGAAGATTTTTAATAATAATGGGGTTCAATGTGGTTGGAAATTATTGGATTTAGCTTATGATGGTGCTACTGTAGATAGAGTTTAGAGTTTAAATACAATAGACATAAATTATGCCAAATTCAATCTTCGTAATCTCTGGTCAGGGTTGGCTTACTTCTAGAATTCTGGGTCCAGTTGGTGTGAATTGAGGCTACACACTGAGGGTCCAGCAAATCAAAATCAGTGAAAACCTCCGCGATCTGAGCTCTCCAACGAAATCTGGAATAAATCATAGACACTTCAAATGGACCAAGTTGATATAAGCAATATTGATTTACAAAGTCAACTAATAGCTCAAGATATTTTGAACAAATCATCTTCGCAACCTATTTATTTGTCATCCATTGAAGTTAATGGAGGTGAAACATTTTCAAATGAATTTTTCAAGAAGTTATTATCGCCATTGATTGAAACCAGTGATTATACTTTTGGTGAATTAATTAAAAACATTGAAACTAGTTATAATAAACTAAAAGGGACAGAGGTATTTACAGATATCAAAGTTGATTTGTCTGCTGACTACTCAAGTGTGTTGCCCTTGAACGTCAAAAATTATAATAAAGATAAGTTAATTGCAACCAAGATAAAATTCAATTTAAAATCGATTAATTTAAATATTGGTGAATTTCTATTAAAATTTGATAACGACAATCCATTGAATGTTAATTTAAACTATTTGAATAACAATTTCAATTCTAATGCTGAATTAATTGATATTGGCGTAGACTATAATCCTTATAAGCCAAATCAACATTTAATCACCAATGGAAAATTATTAACTAATTTGAATAATCCAAATTTCAAATTCTTAATATCAATATTCAATAATCATGAAAACAATCAAACTTGGGCTCAAAGTTCTGAAAAATCAATTGGAGGGTTGATTGGTTTACAATATCATAATAATTCTAAATTTAATAGCTTAATTCAAAATAATAGTAAATTAATCCATGGTAGTAGTACCAGTACTGGTTCTGGTTCTGTAATTGGTGCCAAAGGCACTGCCACCAACGATGGAAGTGGGCTCAAGTTTTTAACAGGGTTGTCTTTAGTTAAAAGAACATTGCATGATATCAATGATGCAGCATTAGACGATGTTAAATTTTTTTCAGGCGACTATTTAAAATCATCAATTGTTAATCAATTAAATTATTCAAACTTGTCATATTTAAGTTTGAATTCCAAAAATTTCCCAACCAATGGGTTGTCTTTCTTAATAAACAATGAAATTAGCTCAAATCAAGAAGAATTAAATTCAAATAACTCGAATTTTTTCATCAAATCATCAATTAATACTAAATTCTTGAAATCATTTTGGTCAAATGCTATAACCTTTCAATTCAAAAATGATTTCGGGTTAATCTATAACCCAATTTCAAATATGCCAATCCATACCTCGGATAGATTTTATCTTGGTGGATGTCAATCTTTTAAAGGGTTTAATAAGAATTCCATCAATTTAAATGGTGGTAATCAATTTTTCAAGTTTGATACTTCTATTTTCGTTAAGTTACCTAGATTTATTTATTCTCCAATTTATGGTGATTTAAATCCTTTAAGATTGTACTCAAATCTCATAGTTGGTAACGTATCTAACGATTTAATCAATGATAAGTCGTTAAATACTTCGATTGGTTTTGGTTTGAAATATTTTAACAGTTGGGCTAATTTTGATCTTGGGTATTATATTGCTAAAAGATCGGGTGACTCTGATTACTTTGGTATAAAAGATGGAATACAATTTTCTTTTGCAATTGGGGGATCCAATAGAACTTAGCTCCCTTAGCTTATCTCACCTGTTGCCTATAAATAGCTTCAAATCAATTTTTGCACCAATTTGGATTTTACCTTCCGCAATTGAAAGCATTCCTCTTAACGAGAAAAATCAAAAAAGTTGAACATCATCTTGGGGCAAACAACACAGGGATTCGATATTTAAACTTCTTTTTATGCTTGTCGTATAACATTAAATAGAATATAAACGTACACCATTGCTTTATTATATATTTATTCAAATACTGCATTTGAAATTTACAGCTTTTCTTTCGTTTTATATTAGCGTTTGTGATACGACTTTCCTAAATTTGGTTTGTTCAAAGCCACCTACAAAAAGCAGAGATTGTTGAAGATATATAAAACCTAAACTCAGTCTTCAAAGTCCATGAAAGATTCAAGAAAATTAGATTAAGAGATGTCATTACCTGAAAATAGTATTATATCAAGAACATTATTGACCATAGACAAGTATAAGAGCCTTGCCCAATTAAAACAAGCAATCATAGATAACGATTACAATACAAATAAACCGTATTTTGTTAGATCTTTATTATGGAAATCAGTCTTTATCACTGAAAGTTTGAATATTCAACTATGGAGTGGTAAATTGACTGACTCAAGACGTGTTTATCATGAACTAATTAAAGGGGATGATATGATAATACCTTGGTATAAATTAGAAATAGATAATCATTACTTTCAACCAGTTGAATTGAGTAGAAATAGCAGCTTAAGAAGAAAGAAAAAGGCTGCTCCTTTAAAACAAAAATCAGTGTTAACTAGAGTGTCAATGAATACTGACCCATTAAGCAATCAAGAAAATGTATCACCATTGGGAAATGATAATGGAGTCGAAGGATTTGAAGAAGATGAAAATTTGGAGTTATTAAGAATTATTGCTTTAGACATTGATAGACTTTTCCCAGGTGAAGAATATTTTGATTCAATTCAGTATAAAAGACAATTGATTGAAATTTTATTTGTTTGGTCCAAATGTAATCCAAAAATTGGATATAAACAAGGATTTCATGAAATAGTAGGATTAATTTTCATTAATTTACACAAAGATTGTATCTCGATACCAAATACTAATACTATCTCAACTGATGATTTGAAAATCTTAAACTTGTTTGAAATGACCTATTTAAGTCATGATATTTTTACTATATTTAATAAATTTATGAATAATTACGGTATCATAACTAATTATTATGAAAACGAGACAATCTTGTTGAAAGCAATTGAGAACTTTAATAAGTATTTAATGAAGGTTGATCAATTAATCCATTATAATTTAATTTCAAAATTAAAGCTAGAGTCTCAACTATGGTGTATTAGATATTTTAGATTGATCTTTTTAAGAGAAATTGGTAATGATTTAGATATTATAAGTTCATTGTGGGATAAGTTGATTGTGGTAGACTCCAATAGATTACCTCAACTATTAATGTTCATGATTATTGTCTTGTTAATTAACTTAAAGTCTGATTTAATTATTTGTGACTTTAGTGAAAGCTTATCATTATTGTTGCATTACCCAATTCAGTTGAAGTATGGTGATCCCAAGAGTCATGAATTTGTCCATAATTTATTTAATGATTCTTTAAAATTATTGAATAGCCAAAATAATGATTTGAAATTATATGAACTAGGTCTAAAAATTAACCAAAGATGTAATCCAGATTTAAAAATTTCTTTAAGTTTTAATGGTAGTAGGAGTTCCCTTGATTCGAGACAGTCGACCCCTTCAAGAAATTCATCTCCAATTAGACAATCATCTAATGCAAGTCAACACCAGACCCAGGCATTAAACTCACAAACTATCTCTGGTAACAATCAGTCTCCTGCTCAAGAACCACAATCAAATTCTAACTCAAGAGCTGAAAAGATGGCTTTCGAAAAGTATAGATTAGAAATGAGATTAAAAAAGAAAGCTCAACTGTTAATGAGGTCATGAATGCATAAACTTGATATTATTGTTCTTCATCTCTGTTCTCTATCTTCTTATCCTTAAGCTCTATTTTAAATTCAATATATCATTCTATTATAGACGATTTGTAGATTTCACAAATATTTCATGAAAAAAACTAAAATTTGCTACAGGAATCTAAAAATCGTCAAAAAAATCATGGACCTTTTTAAGGCTTCTCTAAATACCTTAGAACCATTATATGTCAATATTAACGTACTGTAAATGCTGTAAGTTCATTACTAACAACAGTGATAACAGAAGAATCACGTGATATATTGAGCATAGAAAATTTCGAACAATTTTCTGAATAATATATATTGACAATATCAAATGGGTAAAAGAAAGTCATCTGCCCGTAAACCAGCCAAGAAGGTTAAACAGGTGTTAGATATAACATTCACATGTTTGTTTTGTAACCATGAGCGAAGTGTTATATGCACATTAGATAAAAAGAACGGTATTGGTGAACTTCATTGTAAGATTTGTGGTCAGAATTTCCAAAGTGCTATTCACTCACTAAGTAAACCTGTTGATATATATTCAGATTGGATTGATGCTTGTGAAGATTTAGAGGAAGATGCTCAAAAGAACAAAGGTGTAGAAATAGAAGGCGAACCGGGTGAAGGCGATGAAGAAGACGAAGATGAAGATGAACAAGACGAATTTAGACGTAGAAAAGATCCAATATTAGATTCAGATGAGGATGATTACTAGTATATATATACATATATATATATTAATGCATATGTATTTTACTTTATATGTTTATTAATGTACACGTTTATTAATCTATATGTTTATTAGACTGCTTTATACCATACATCTTAAAATCTCTCTCTCTATGTCTTCTCACCTTTTGTTAAAACATTGTTCGGGCTCACTTTATGGTATAATTATGTAACACTTCATCATAAAGTTCATTCATAGATTCACCTGACTCAGGTTCAATCTTCAATGAATTATCGGCTGACATTGGGGTAGAACTTTGAGATTCAGAAGATGAAAAATTAGGCTTTACATCTTTCGAAGTACTTAAAGTTCTTAATTTATCAGTAATATAATTAATATCAAGTTGTCCATCACCTTGGTTTTCTTCGTTTTGTTTCATATCTTTAAAGACTGAAGAAACTTCAACTCCTTTTTCTTTCAAAATCTTCACAAATTTGATGATTTCACTTAATTGGTCAATACTGATCGATGAAATCTTTTTTCTAATTTCATCACCAGATAACTTATCAAAATCTTGAAATAAAGTTTCGTCATCACCTAAAGTGTTCTTTAACTTATGCAACTTTCCTTCTTCTTTATCCAATTGATTCAAACTTGTCCTAGAACTAGTCCTGGACATAATGCTTGGCAGCTTACTAAATTTAACGTTATTGGAGGTCTCAGGTACTAACAAGTTGTCTTCAGCTTGAACAAGTCTAGTATTCTGCTTATTGTTTGTCAGTTCACTTAACAGAAAATTTTCAACTAAATCATCAACAACAATTGAATTATCAATTAGTTGTAGAGCCTTACCAATCGATGAATCAATGAAAATTAACCTTAATAAAGTCTCTTTGCCTTCCAAATTTAATTGATTTTTTAATCTCAATTGATTTAATTCGTTGACTGAATTATGTAATTCAATTTTAATTTGTTTAGCTTGATTTAAGAAATCTTGAACTAATTTGCTATTCATATCGAATTCATTTTTAGCTTTTAACTCCAAAATATCATAAAATTGATTGGTTAAATTAGTCTGTTCAAAATTGTTATCTTCATTAGTATTTTTAGGGTATATGGAAGTTTCCATATTTCTCATAGTGTACAACCCTAATCTTTCTTTGAAATATGATGGAAGTTCATCAAAATCACCTTCTAGAGTTATCAATCTTTTACTATTTTTGGCAGCTTGAACTAGCGAAGCAGCACACGAAGAATCTAATTTATTTCCAATCAAAGAAAAATAACCTAAATTCTTACAAAATGGTAAAATATTAGCTATTGCAATTATACTTTCACTTGTTAAATTGTTATATTCTAAATGTAAACGAATTAATTTTGAAAACAATGGCAATTTCGAAGTAAAATAAGATTCTAGTGATTCAATTGATTCTTTATCTTCAGCGCTCAATAAACTGTTATCGAATAGTTTTGGATTGTTTGACATATCCAAATACTTTAAATTTGGTAATTTCATAAAGAAATTTTCAAATATATGTTTAAATTTTTTTGAGTATCTTAAATTAGTCGAATTTAGACTCAAGAACCCAAGTTGACTTGATTGTATCGTTTCAATAAAACTTGGTCGCTTTTCATATTCAATTAAGACATTTAGAAACTCGTTTGACAGAAAATCATTATACCCTAAATCAATTCCTCTAACAAAAGGTTTAAAAAACCAGTACTTCATTAAAATTGACATATGCTTCCCATTGACGTTATTATATGCCAACCCTAGTCTATTTGTCTTAATCGATATAGCTAATTTAACTAGCTGTTCAAATACATCAATGTCAATAATACAACATCCAGTTAAAATTAATTCTTCAATACCGCCTCTCGCCACTATGGTTGCAATAAATAGTGACCAATCCATATCAGATCTATTATCTTTATTGCACGTCATTCTAACAATTTCTTCTTGACTCCCTTTCGACTTGTTATCGTCTGCTTTCTTTTTCTTCTTCAAGATATTAATTGATAATGTTGGGCATTGGGTTATATCTAATTTATTTAAGACTTTGTTTCTTGATAAAAACCAACATAATAATGACCAACCCTCCGCTGAAATCGGTGTATTCCTTAAACTTAATTTTTCCAATTGGGTCTTAGCACTCATAGCACTTAATAATATCCTAAATTGAGCGATAGACATATTCACACCGTCTAATGAGATACAAATAATTGGAGCAATTCTAATGAAATCTGCAAAAGTTTGAATTTCAATCATTGTAGGGGTTGGGTTTCTTAATTGTAAGATAGTTATTGGAGCCATTGAATTTTTAGGAATTTGCTTTAAAATGGCAGGAATTGGTAAGATTTCCCTTAAGTGGCAGCATCTTGTATACATCAAGTCAAGTGCCATTTTCTCAATTGGTACTGAATAATTGTTAGATCTGTTATGGAACATTGGCTTGTCAATTCCTAATTTTTTAGCATGGGCATCAATTTTGGGGTCATCTTTATTTTCTTCTTCTTTGTCCTCGTTAACATTATCCGTATGACTGACTTGTGGTTTCATATCATCATCCTTTCCTTCGTCATCATTGTCAACACCATCAGATGGCGGAGGGGGGCTCAGCATATGATGCAAAGAACCTGAGCCACCGACAACAATTCCACCACCTTGGCCCATTTGTGATTTTTCAATGGCGAGTTTATCTTCTTCAGTCAACGGATTAATTTTCAATAATCCGTTCAGCAATAATTCAACATTACCTCTCCTTGGAGCTCTTGAAGGAATCTGCTGTGGTGGATCAATCAAAAAAGTAGACGAATGAAAAGCAACTCTTTTTAAAGGCTTTAAATTCTTGAATTCAGGTAACGATAAATTAGTTGAATTAATGGAATTGCCATTATTATTAACATCCGAATCAATCAGATTTGTTGAGCTAGAATATGCATTGAATGAAGGGGAAGTAGGTCGTAAAGGTTCAGCTGTTTCACTGTTTCTTCGATTATATTGAGTTGCCACAGAGACTAAAGGCAAACTATTTGTATTTGATGAAACGCTACTTTTTCTCCTTAAGAATGAACTTAGTTTACTTGTGGTGCTACCGTTATTATCTTGTGAGCAACTATTATTAACTAGACTTATTGGATTTAATAAACAACCTTCAGAAATGGACGATTTTCTGGATAGACTTACAGAATCAGGCTTTTTATAAAATTTAATATATTCATCTAATTTTGGATCAAAATCAGAAGATGGGGAAAATGTTTGGTTAGCATGCAAGGTAGGATATTTCTGAGTGTGAGATTGGCCGTTACTTGACTGAGTGGGGCCCGAACTTTCTGACAATGTTTTGGACAAACTATAGTCATTGCTTGAATTCCTACGTGAATTCATATTATAGCTGTCTTTAAAAACTGTAGCATTTAAATTAGGTGAACTTGGGGGAGATTTATGGAATTTACCCTTTAATTTATTAAAAAAGCTTGAAGTAGAATTCGACGAATTCATCGACGATACACTATTAGTCCTTTTCCTACTCAATCCATTCGAATTGTTATTATTGTTAGTAGTTGGTGACAATACCGCCTCTTCTTGGATCGTCCCAATACTTGGCTTTGTTTTAGATGTGACATGTTCATTTGAGTTCGATATGGTTGTAGCCAAACGAGGTGACGGAGGACTGGTTTCTCCACTTTTATTTTGGTCAGTAGTGCTTCCATGGGACTTATTAGAAGACTTAGTAGTCGTAGATGGTGAAGATGGTGTTGGCCTGGAGTTTGGACTTGAGTTCGGGTTTGAATTTGATGATTTTGATTCCGATGTGACAATATTTGAGTCTCTTAAAAACCAGTCCACATCATCGTTCTTAAATCCCGGCAATTGCTTATCTGACATGTCACTTTAATTAGCATATAACGTAGTGGACAAAGCAAGTTGATATAGCAAATGGTAAACCTATCTTCCTTTCCCCAACTAAAATAATTAATTAGATAGTCAATTTTCGTTTTTGTTTTTCTTTTTAAGGGTCAGCTGTTCGGATTTAATCATTTGATGGAAAAAGTTCCCTTCCGAAAAAGCTATCATAGAAATCTCTATGGGTACCAACAAATATCCATTGTTGCCTTGTACACCATACAATCCCTTATCTCTACTAGCTTTCTAATATGCCATAGAGCAACACCCTATAATATCTATGTAGCAGAAATATTCAGGATAGTCAAGGGCTGGTAGTAGTATATACATATGTGTATTAACTAAAAATGTAACTAAAAGAAAAGAATGGATCGTACATAATTATACAATAATTAAATGAAACATAGTACTACTGGGTGTCTAGCCCGTCTAGAAACCACCCATTCCACCGAACTGTTGCATCATTTTTTGCATCATACCTGGGTTTTGCATCATTTGTTGAGCTTGTTGCATCATTCCAGGGTTTGATCTCATCATTTGTTGAGCTTGTTGCATCATAGCTGGATTATTCATTAAGGATGCCATGTCTGGGGCACCACCGGCACCTGGAGCACCAGCACCGCCACCTCCCATCATATTCATTGCTTGTTGCATGAAGTTAGGATTAGATTGTGCTTGTTGCATCATTCTATTAAATTGAGGATTATTGGCCATACCACCTGGTCCTCCAGCACCTGGCATACCGCCAGCACCAGCAGCACCACCAGCGGCGTTCATTGATTTAGCATTTTGTGCCATGGAGCTCATGATTTTTTGTTGTTGTAAGACCATTTCAACTTCTACTACAGAACAACCAGAACCTTTAGCAATTCTGATAATTCTTTCAGGTTCATCAACCAAAATCCTACCGTCTGAATCCAATTCTTTTGATGTCATTGAATCCATTATATAAATCATATTTTTAATCTTGGAACTGGTCTCTTCCTCACCAACTTGGTTCATTATATTTGACATACCAGGGATCATTGAAGCTATATTAGTTAAAGGCCCCATCTTTAAAAAATTATTCATTTGAGTTTGAAAATCTCTCAATGTGAACTTCCCTTCTTTAAAATGTTCAATTGTTTTTTGATGATTTTCATCGTTTTCTAAGTTTAGTGATTGGACATGATCAATCAAACTTTGGATATCACCAATTCCTAATAATTTAGATATAAAACTTGTTGGTTTGAATGGTTCAAAATCATTCACATGTTCTCCAGTCCCTATGAAAACAATTGGAGTCTTAGTAGTGGCAATGGCTGAAATGGCACCACCACCTTTAGCATGACCATCCATCTTTGTTAAGATAATAGAACCAAAATTGGAACTATCTTTAAAGGCTTTAGCTTGAGATTCAGCTGCTTGACCAATGGCACCATCCATTACCATAATAGTTTGATTTGGTTGTATTTTTTCACTTATTTCAATCATTTCATTGAAAAGAGATTCTTCTTGTTTGTGTCTACCTGAAGTATCGACTATAATTATATCAAAACTTTCTTGTTTGAACTTAACAACCCCATCATAACTGACTTTAACTGGATTTGTCTCTAAGTATGAACCATAGTAAGGTATATTTGATTTGATAGCATTTTGTTTTAATTGATCAAACGCTCCTGCCCTAAAAGTATCAGCACACACCAAACCAACTTTATAACCTCTTTTTTTGTAGTAGACTGCTAGCTTAGTACAAGAAGTCGTTTTACCTGCCCCTTGTAAACCCACAAACATAATAACATGACTTTCACTCTTAATAACTTTCCTTTTACCACCAGCAGTAACTTTTTTGGTACTTAATTTTTTGATTTTTGGAGGCTCTTCATATGAATCTACAAGAGAACATAATTCATCAAAGACAATTTTTTGTAATTTCTTTCGTTTGTTAGCTGATGAATCCTCTTTTAAAATTTGATCTTGAACTTTTAATTTGATACTTTCTCTTAACTTAGCTACTAATTTAAAATTAACATCACTTTCGACCAAAGCATTTGAGATCTCTTTTATCAACAAAGCAACCTCATCCTCTGATCCTGATTCAAGATTGGATAAAGCACCTCTTAATTTGGTACCTAAATCTGCTAAAACCATGATTGAACAACTTGCAGAGTTTCTAGAAGATTTTTTCCAACAACTTTTTCAGGTGAGAGTGAGAATAACCAAAAGTCTTATGAGGAAGCCATGAAAGTAACATATTAGTCTTTTTAATTTGTTGCTTAGAGACTATATTCCCTTCAAAGTCTAGTTTATAGACATCATTGACTATATTCTACAGGTGGTTCAGAATGGTGCATTACGTATATACAAAATCTAAGTTTTCATTAACAAATCATTAACAAATCATTACCTCATTAGTGTTATTTGGGTTTAAAAGGTAATCAATACCTTTTAAGTCTTTTTCTAAATTAACATCGAACTCCTCATCATATTCGTAGCCATAATCCATATCGTCAAAACTGAATTCAAAGTCATTATTGGTGGTATCTGATTCATCACTAGATTGACTTGCATCACTCGCCACATATTGTTCCAATTCAAGTTGATGTTGATAATGCTGTGGATGTAACGGATTTAGTATAGACTTCGAGTTTGATTTTGCATTCTTAGCAAAAGTTGACACTGGAGGTTTATGGGATCTCAATGAGATTAGATTAGAATTGATTAATAACTCATCATCAATAAATGATAAATTTATGCAATCGTATTGTAATTTCATATCAAGATTGATATTAACATTATTCAAGGTAATCAAGTCTTCTTTATAGATATTATAATCATGGGATTGATCAAGATTAATATTAATATCTGATTTTAGGCCCAGGTTTCTATTGGTTGATGAGATCCCACAGTTTATTCTGGCAGTTTCGGGTATGGTGCTTGATAGTTTAACTCTTTTAGCTAATTCAGCTTGGGGCAAAGATCGTTTCATTTTATGTTGGTACTTTGTTTATTGAAGAACGTATACTCCCTTTAAGTAGTTCGTAGGAGTTGTATCTTTGATGGCTACGAGTATTCGTATGGGGTACTGTTGAAAAAGTGGAAAAAAGAAAAAAATATTGGGCAAACAAAATATTTTTGTAACAAGAACTTTGATGTGGTATTTAAAAGATGTCAAAGTATAGGAAATTTCTTTTGTTCAAGTTGCAATATTCAAAAACGTATCCACACAATCAAAAGGGAAGTGGGGAGATTAGAATAGGTTATCTAACCAAAACAAAACTTCGAAAATTTGTTCAAAGTTCGAAATTGGTTAAGAATTTGCTCGAAAATGATAAGAAACGGCATAAAATAGATAACGAAAATTTTCAAAATTGGCAGCAAATAATTGCTGGGGAAATTAAAGTCGTCGTAGTTAAATTATTATCTACTAAAAAAGTTTATATGACCCATGTCGAACCCAGCAAGAAATGAAGAAGAAATGATCAACAAATAGAACAAGGGATTGTCCATTGCCATAAAGATTGCTAGATAAGACTGACCAAGAGAATAGGAGAATGAGGAGCAATACTTAAATGGATAAGGAAGTTGACCCCCGTGATTCATAGTTATACGAACTCTATTCTTCCTTATATATCCATGTTTACTGATATGAACATTTAAGCTTGCAAAGTTTTTAATACTTAAGATAAGCAATAAATGATAAGGGTTCATTCAGTGTTTACTTTGCCGCATTGTCATCAACATTCTAAACATATGCTTTGTTTATCATTTTCCATCCTCCAAAAAAACTGACAAACCAAATTTCATCATCACAATTGTGTGTTCATTGTTCATTAACACTCTAATACTTTACCTTCCTCTCATTGTTATTTTTGTTCATGTGTGGTTATTATTAGGGTTATAAAAAGGCTTCATCGACTTACCAATTTAAGAAATCAAATCCTTCGAGCGCAAGCGCAAAAAGGGCCACACTTCAGTACACCAGTCTTGTATTATGATTAAATAGATAAAGGATTCAAGATGTTAGGGTTCGTCAAGTAATGGTTAAGATGACCTTTAGATTATACATGAAATTTGAATAAAGCTTAAATTGTACTCCTGACAAATCATGTGATGCTTGCTACATGTCCGCAATTTGTTAAAATTCATGTTGATAAGACAGAGACACATTTTAAGTACTTTGACTGCAACAAAAGAGCAACGCAATTGTAACTTTAGAGACAGACCATAAAATTTGATACAGTTATGATATAGACGAAATATTGTTTATCTAATACCCCTTAATCATACCAATAAGTTGGGGATCTTTTGCTATCTTTGATTAGCATGGATACCTCTTCTTCTTCTTCTTCCACCACTTCATCTCCATCCTCTTCATCCTCGTCTCCATCACTTTGTTCATCATCTTCATTACCTAAAATGAAAGTCTGGTCATCACTATCTTCCACGAAATTATATACTGTTTCTTGCTGTACAACACGCCTTACGTGTATTGGGCCTTCTTCTTCTTCATCACTAACATCAAGATCAGCATCCAAGTCGATATCAATATCGGTAAGTTGATCCTGTTGGTCTCTTAATTCTTCGACTTTGAATTCCCATTCATCATAGCTGTCCAACTCATAATTATCATCAATATAATCAGTATTTTCATCATATTTTAGATCCATTGAAAATTGCCATATTCTATTGAAATCCTTCATCAAAAGACTTGGTATTATATTAAATAAAATCAAGTTTGGTACGATGTATAACAAAGCAGGTTGGCCGACTTTGAAGTATGACAAAGCTAAGAAAGATTCGAATAATCCAAAACTGTACCCGATTAAACTTAAATAAAAATATTTCGAGTCAATTTTTTTCATCAATATTATAAATATTCCAGGTACAATAATATCACCTAGTCCTAAGATACTAAATTGTAGTTTATTATTAAAAAGCGAAGAAAATTTTGGAATTAATAACTTAATAGGTAAGTCGATCTTAGTTGCAACTGAAACCATTATATCTGTAGCAAAAACGAAATAAATATCATAAACGAACAAACCAACTAACAAGACTAAAGAAACTTTGAAGTTTAAAATTTTGATTTTATTTAATGAAAATATAATGAAATTGAAACTTAATAAATTTGATAATATCCATGTATAAGAATTACTTGAGGTATAATATAAATAAGTTAACAAAATACCTAAAGGCAAGGAGCATAGATTACCATAATTAAATACAATACTATAATTAGGTTTTATAAAGTCAGGTTTCAAGATTTTAAAATCATTTTGGTTTAAAAATGATTCAATATTCTTAGGGTTATCAAAATTATCTTCATTAAATTCGATTTTTTCTAAATACCCGGTTGGTAGGTCAGTTGGATTCAAACTTACTTGAAAATTTTGTAATTTGAACTTGAACAAGTTATTGAACTTGCTAATCAAATAATTAAAGGAATAAATATTAGCAAATATTGAGTTGATCAATATACCATAATTTAAAAATTGTAAGATTTGATTGCTTGAATAATACAAAAACACCAACATTATTGATGAAATAATAGGCAAGGATAATGATTGAGTCAAATCGATTGACAGGATATCCAAATTGATTATATCATTCATTGACATGATCAATTTGTCATTACCATTGAGCATATCTTGAGTTTGAAGACTGCTGATCCAAATCGAGGATAGGGAGATTCCTAGTATCGATATGAACGTAATGATGTCATCTTTCATTGGAATTTGCTTGTTTATAACGTCCATATCCGTTGGCGAAAGTTCGTGATATTTGAAGCACGATTGAATCTAGACGACAGAATTTTCGCTCTGTTGGTTAATTTTTTTGAGGCCCTTCATTTATGGGGAAATAAAGTTCAATATCGTTGAATAAAGCTTATAGAGGTAAAAGACGTGTCCTTATATAGGCTTCAGGATAGTTCAATGATTGCAATTGTTCGTATCTATCTAGTGGCTGATTGTGAAATATTCCTGACACAGAGTCGATATAAAGTCTTAATCACGCGACAGGCAGAGACTTCAGGCAAGAATATTACAGAGAGAACAAACCCATTTCTAGACTACTTTAGTTCTATTAACGATGTCCTTCATTAATAAGGGGTACATCGATGATTGAATGGGGCCCTCTGAACTTCCGTCTTGTTTCTACATTTTCTATTTCAGTACCAAATTTGGACTTGAGCATAGAAGTATAAGAGTGGTGGGCTTGCCTCATCACACACAACACCTTTCTAAGCATGTTTAATGCACGCAAAGTAAGATTGATACCTATTAGTTAATGCCTGAGGTAATAGCTGTAGCTGGTGAAGAACCCTAACCACGTAATATGATTGTCTTCCAATCACGTGATGAAGAAAGTATAACCGAAATTTAAGAGATTGCAAAAAAATGGTGGAAAAGGATTTACAATAAATCGCCGTTTTAAGGTACCAAAGATCTTAAACGTTGAATTGTCTCATCAAGAGTTTAAAGGGTATTGCTCCAACATAATTTTGAATGCAATGGGACTGATACTATAAGTGTATAAGAGGAAGTAATGGTTGAATTTGTTTGGTTACAATGTATTATATAATTTTACGACAATAAAGTTTTATACAGAATTGCGATGAAAGAACTTTAAGCGAATGCAGTGTCTAAAATAAGTAATGGTACATTAGTTACATTGTAAAATTTAGTTTCAGCATCATTTAGTCTCAGCATCATTTAGTCTCAGTAGTTATTAATATCTTTCATTCGTTGTATCTACTTTTATTTATAATTACAGTCATATCGGATTACTTAGGTTTGGTTCTACCTCTACGATTCTCTTTCATAGGTCGAGCGTTTGCATAACAAAAGTATTTTTCTTTTTACTTTTTTCTCCCATCGGAGGAGCTGTTGGGGTAGAAGGGTGTATTGAAAGTAGATAGACCAAAACAAACAAATTGAATAAAGACAAATGAACGAATGTAGAGAGGATCACAAGGTACTAACTGACCTGGCCTAGACATAAAAATAATGTGTTCGTTTTGCCTTTCCTTTTAAATTAGATTACACATTTTTCAACATACCTGGAAGAAGAATCAAAAAATACACCAACCGCAAGGCGAAGTTTTTGATCGATGGATTTATAGAATTATGGTTGTGTAACACTACATTCTTACCACTTGTCACTGTTTTTAAAGTGTCTTAATATAAAGAGGTTTATTCAAACCTCTTTATCAATAGGATGTTTTTCGTATACATTTTAAATAGGCATGGTTTGTTTCATTTGTTGGAAAAGTCCAATATCCTCTTGGCTCAACAATTTTTAATATAGTTGTCGAAAAAACTACTGGCCATTGATACATCGACATAAATGTAGAGGAGCTAAAAATAAATAACATAAATAAAAAAAAGAGGAAAATTGTTTTGACACTGTGTCTCTGGTTGTCCAATGTACCGCAACCAGCCAGCTCTAGACTATATATACATACATTAGAATAGTGTGTTGGTAAATCCTTAGGTTCCTTACTCTCTAGTGTATTAAGAAGATAACAACAGATAATAAAAGCCGCTTTGAGTTCTCGTATCATGCCACCTAAGGGCATTGCATCAACTCGTTGAACTTATATTTGAGCCATATCTTATTCAAGCCTACCGACTACTCACCAGAATGCTTAGTTTTAAATAAGCCTATTAAAAAACATAACCCTCCACCTATTTTGCTCCATTGGAAGGTGGGTAGTAAGACAGTAAGTATTACATTGTCTACTAAAATTAACTATGGTAGTGCCCAAAACCAAATTATGAGGAAAAGTTTTCGTCAATTTTTTCCTCAAAAAAAAAAATAGAAAAATTTTTATCTTTTTTATTGAAACCAGTATTTAACAAGGATTAAATATATATAAAAAGAATCCAATTCATACTAAAAAAGATTATACATATATAAATATATATAATCAATTCAAGTATAAGAGACTGATTAAAGACTTTCGACGGATCCTAAGTTTTTAGAAAAAAGAATTGGCTTTCTTTTTCGTTGGAATATTAACTCCCTCAAAAATCTTACAACGGATTCAATTCGGTCCCCCCTTTTCAGAAGTCCATACTAACTTTTTTTTTTGGTACCAATTGACCTTGATTGTCCAAAGGAAGATATTCGATTGAGATTGTTCATTACATTGAATTCATATATGTACATTTGAGAATCACAAAAAGACTGAAATCTACATAAAGATCGCTTGTTATTTTAACAGAAGTGAATAAAGATCCACAAAAGCAAGAAACCTCAAAATTATATCCCAAAGATCTTCTTTTTTCGAAAGAAAACCTTACATACACAGTAACTAAGATTTTTCAAGAAGACCCCAGATCCTTGTCCTTATTTTTACATTCCAATTGATATAAATTGTTGCAAATTAACATAAACTAAATTCTGGTTCATTTTTTCTTCAAAGAAAGAATCCCATTAGAATACAATAGTATATAACAAGTTATAAGGTCCTCATATAAGTCCAACACATATAATCAAAATAACGGTTTAAGAAAGTTCCAAACATCTATTAAGATCCAATTTTAAACCTTTCCCCTTCCTTTTTTTATATAACGGTTCCTTAAATCCACCGCCTTTTTTTATATATACTTTTTTTATATTTTTATCCAGTCATAAGTTTTTGTCATAAATTCATTCCAAAGTATTGATCCATATAATCCATTCGGCTTTCCATTATAATAGTCCAAGCCAATTCAATTGATCAAATTTTATTTTTTTATTTTCAAATAACAATAACTGCGGTTTCATTTTTTTATTTTTGAATTTTTTTATTTTTTATATATTATAATAATTTTTTTAATTTTGTACAATATTTTAAATTTTTAATGAAATAATGACTGAATCCTTATTTGATACAAATTTCACTAATGAAAAAAACAACCAAACATCAGTAAATGAGTCCACTAACGGAGCTTCAATTCCAAACATTGATGCCTCATCAACTCCAACTGTTCCAACCATTGGATCGTCTAGTACTGGAACCATTTCCAAATCTGCTTCTGCAGAAGGTACCAATGAACGATCTAATGAAGGTGATGATGACATAGATGAACAACAACCAAATGTCTTACCACCATTAGATTCAAATTCGACCACTTTAATTAATTACCGTGTATTAGTTAGTGCCAAAGAAAGTGGATGTTTAATTGGACAAAATGGTAGGGTAATTGATTCGATTAGAGATGAAACTACTACTAAGGCAGGTATTTCGAAACTATTACCTGGTAGCCATGAAAGAATCCTAACTGTTAGTGGTACTTTAGATAATTGTTCAAAAGCTTTAAGTTATTTCGCTCAAGCTTTATGCAATGCTACCTTATCAACCCCTGATTTAAATAACTATAATTACTTCCCATTAAAGCAATTAAGTTCAATTGCAAATATTCCAGGTGAAACTACCATATTAAGATTATTAATACCAAATAGCCAAATGGGTACATTAATTGGTTCAAAAGGTATTAGAATTCAGCAAATCCAATCTAATTTTAATATTTCAATGATTGCTTCAAAATCTTTCTTACCAAATTCAAATGAAAGATTAGTTGAATTACAAGGTACTGTTGATAATTTATATGATTCTTTAAGAATTATTTCAAGATGTTTAATTGAAGATTTTTCTTCAATTGTTGGTACTAATTATTATATTCCAAAATCTCCCCATAATTCTTTTAGTCACCATCATCCAAATTCATATCCGAATTCAAATACCAATGCTACTACAAATCCAGGTTCTAGTACTTCATACAATAATACTGGTAATGCCATTACCAATAGCAGCTCACCAACTGTTGGAAATTCAACTAGGAAACCAACTGGTAAATTAATGACTACTTCAATTTCATTCAATAATGATATTGTTGGTGCTTTGATTGGTAAAAATGGTTCAAGAATTCAAGGAGTAAGAAAAGTAAGTGGTGCTATCATTGGTATTTCTGATGAAGTTGATGGTAAACTGGAAAGAGTCTTTACCATAACTGGTACTTCTTATGCTGTTGAAAAGGCTAAAAGTTTGTTATATCATAACTTAGAAAGAGAAGAACAAAGAAGAGCTGAAGCTTCTCAAGAATAACTTAATTAAAATTTCCAATTTGGCTCCAGAGATTAGTCCTCTCTACCACTTCAAGTTCGTAAGAAGTTGTTATAAAAGGTCCTTTTTGTCGTATATATTTTTTTATATTTCATCATATAGACTGTGAAAAATGGATAAATGTTTTCCGTACTCTCTGCCTAGTAGCATCTTATGTATAAGAAATAGTTGATTTGATTGTATTTACAGGTAATTTGCTAGATCATTTATCTACTAGTATTGGCATACTTTACCACAATATAGCTAAAATTCACAAGAATTGATTATCAAATCAACTAATTTCTCTAAATATTCTTTATCAATTTCATCAAAACCTTCCAATTTTAAACAATCAATATCCAAAACACCAATCTTAGTACCGTTCTTAACAATAGGTACGACTATTTCACTTTGGGTCTCACCATCGCATGCTATATGACCAGGAAACTTATTAACATCCCCAACTACCTGAGTTTGTTCCAGTGAAATTGAAGTACCACACACTCCATTGCCAAATTTAATAGTTTGGCATGCCACTTTCCCTTGGAATGGTCCCAAAATCAATTCATCTTTGACTGCTTTATTGTTTACATAGAAACCAGACCAATTTATTGGAATATTGATGGAATGGTATCCATGCCAAAGCAATGATGAACAATTTGATAGATTAGCTACCCAATTAGAAGTATCTTCACTTAATGCTTCATATGCCATCAACATTTCTTCCAACATTTGCTTCTTGTCAAGACCTTCTTTGTAGTTAGTGTAATCTGCATGATGGACCATATTCCAATAGTCTGTTCTATTATTCTGTGTACTGACGTTATGAATAGTAACTGTGATGATTATAAAACTTTTTTTTAACACTCATATTTTTGAGATTTAACAATTCAAAGGAATACCAAAGGAATCAAAAGGAATAAATGAATCAATGAGCCAGTTTATAAGGTACCTTGAATCAAGAGGGATTCAACGGATAAAACGTGATGAAAGTGCCATTGAAGATGAATTCAATACTCCTGAAGAGACCATAATTGATGGGATCATAGGTCATAGACATCGCAACCGGAACCATATACATGATAGCAGTAACAATAGTAATAATGGCAATAATAGTAATAATGAAAGTAATGACGATGCTAGTACAGCAGATCCGTTTGAAGAAGACGAAATCTTTGACTTTTTAAGTCTAGAAAGAGTAGGAGATGCCGATTTATTCTATCATCAAAGGAGAGAAAGTTTCAATACTTCCGTTGAAGTTGAAGATTTTGATGATGAAGATTTAGATGACCTAGTCGATAGTTTTGAGTACATTTACAATTCAACCTATAGGAAAGCATTGGTTGCAAATCCTAAATCTTTTGAGTTGCAAATGAATTATGAACATTTAACTATCAATAGCCACCCCACCAACTTGAATGATATAAATAATCCAAATTACACAATATTAGAAACAAATGATATTTCTAAGTTAGCTAAATTATCACCATCAAATAAATTTCATGATAGTTTATCTTTGAATTATCTAGGCAATGAAAAATTGGTTAATCATGAGTATGTTCGAAAGTATAAGAACAATTTATCTACTATAATTAGTGACTCAGTTAATCAAACTGACTATTTGATCACTTGTTCAAATTCAGAAATCTTAATGTTTTCATTTGATATAAAATATATTCCAAATCTGCATCCAATTTTAAAGTTTGATACAAAACCAATATTCACAACTACTACTGATCGTTTAATCTCAACTTGGCCATACTTTCCTCATACTATAAATTATGTGAAATCAACCAAATGGTTGAATATTGATAGTTTGGCCATCTGTTTAGATGATGGAACGTTAATGATTTATCACATCGAAACATTGACCACTTGCATTAATAAATATCATCATAAACCGATGGGGTTAAAAATAAATCCTGATTATAAATTAAAATTAGAGTCAAGCTTATGGGGAGTAGATTTTTTAAGTTATAAACATTTAAATCTAACTCATCATTTGATCATAACTTCAGATAATTCTCAAAGTTTAACTTTATTTTATTATCATCAAACTGATAATTGTTTTTATCATGTTACTTCTCATCAAGTGTTACATAATATTCCTAATTGCTCGTTTCTAAGCTATGAATTTGAAGATAGTTCGGGTCAAGGAATGCTGTCCGATACAGTCGAGGATGAGCAAGATACAATATCAGATATAGATACAGATACAGATTCCAATATACTCAAAAGAAGAATGAAGATAGATACACAATTGGAAGCAGACTTTCATATTATTAAAGCATGCTGTGTGTCTATATCAGGAGAGTTAATTAATTTTAAATTTAAATTCAGGTTAATTGAAGGACCTATTAATGAGCGAACACATAGCTTACAAAATCAAATGTATTATGTTGATCCTTCGATTCAACAGCTAGAGCTGAACATTGAAATTGATCATAATAGATTCAAAAGAATTCAGTGGTATCAGCCAGTAGTAATAAACAGAGTGTTATTGAATGAGGACTGTTGGACTGCTACTCCAATAAATACTAAATATTTTAAGTCTGTTAGTTCGTTAGGTGAAGTGTTTGGTGACGACTCTTTAAATACTGAGGTAACTCGAATTTTGGATGAATCACTATTGTTCCATGATATAAACCATAATGATGATTCATTGGGTGTCTGCAAAAATTGGCAATATTTTCAAAGTCCTGTATTATCCTTCAATGAAACGAATACTTCCAGACTAACCACACTTGATGATGATTATAGAAGGATTAACAAACTATTTAATAAATTGTCGCTGGCCGATAATGAAGAAATAGAACATAAAGACGAATTTTATTTGCTTGTGTCAACTGCTAAGAAGGTAGGCTTGTTTAAGTCAGATTCTCTATTGTGCAACTGCTCAACACCAAATTTGTTTAATTTATCCATTCCATTTAACGAAGATTCCAAATTTTCCAATCGTATATCTATAACTCATGTAATTCCAGAGCTATCTTGCATAATAGCTGTAAGCCAAATAGGATTTGTTTCAATATTAAGATTATGTCAATATAGAGGTGTTTTTGGTCTAAGACAAGAGTTTATCTTCCCAAACGCTATTGCTCTTTCATTGGGTTTTAATGGTTATAGAACTATAAGTGGCTTATCTATTAGAAACACCACACCAGCTCCAGATTTTCCAAGGTTCATGGTATACATTACCTATTCTGATGGTCTCATCTTAACTTATGAGTTGACGTCGTCCCTTCTGTCTGATAATTCATTGGTTGCAAATTTATGATTTCCGTGTGTCTATATATTTGTATTGCATTGGTACACCCATAATAAACAAGTATTTTTGTAACCAAAAAGTTCGCGTTTTTGTGTCACACTTTTAGAAGGATATGAAAAATAAATAATAATAATAATACTAGGTTAGCTTATAAGATTTTGTTGAAAGTCTCCTATTCCATTCAAGACATATTAGTTTTCAGCGGTTTATAAACAGCCCAAAATCAAATCATAAGGTATGGATTTATTAAACCTAGGGTCTCAGTCTAGGAAGACTGGGATTAGACCTAAAAAGAATTTGAAAAAGGATAAATATGATATGGAGGATATTGATGACTTTTTTGATGATGATTCAGACACTGATATTAGTCATGCGAGTACGGGCAATAATAGAAATGACAGAGGAGGTAGAGAAAGAAGTAAATTAAGTAAAGCCAAACGAGTCAGTAGAGTCAAAACTGACGAGAAAGATGCAAATGACTCGGAAGAAGACAGAGCCATAGTGGCTAGAAAGATAAACTTCACAGAAGCTGAAACAGACGAATTTGACTTAAGCCCTATATCGATATCTAAACGTAATAGTAACAAACAAAGCAAAGATGTCAAAAAGAAAAATTCTAGCGCAATGCCACTAGCGTCTAAGCCAAGAGAACAAGATATGAAACCACCAGATTCACCTAAGTTACATTACAGTGAGACCGATCAGAACTTTAATGATGACTTGAACATGGACTTGGACGATCCTGATCCAATTGATTTAGATTTAGATTTAGATCAAGACCCAAACCTTGATCCGGATGATGGAATAATATCTGATGACGATCAAATACAACTAGCATCCCCAACTAATCCAAAGGCCAGATCTAAATCAGCTGCATCCTTGACTAAAAATATGGCGTTAGGTTCCTCAAAGTCAAAAGTAAGATCAAGACCTTTGAAAAATTCATACATAGAAGCAAAATCAACCACAATAACTAAACCATCACCCTTGCCATCTCCCCCACCAGATGGATTAAGACGTTCTAAAAGAACGAAGATTCAACCATTAGCGTTTTGGAGAGGTGAACGTATTGTTTATTCGAGGTCCCACGATAACGACGATGATCCTGATAGTACATTGATCAGTGATATAAGAAAAATCCCACTACAGGAAATTAAAGAAATCATTCATGTAGCACCCCCAACACCACCGAATAATCATAACATGAGATCGAGAAAGAAACTGAGACTGAGATCAAGTTCTAAAACACCAAGAGATAAATCAACTACGGGGAAACGTAAAGGGTTTAATGGAGAGAATGAAGAAGATGGATATGATTATGAAAGTGATCCAGAAGTAATCGGATCAGAATGGTTTAAGTCAGAAAGTTTGGAGTTAGATGTTTATGATGATCCAGAGTCTGAAAGTACCGTGAAGAAAAATATAGCATATGCACCGGAGTTCAATAAATTAATAGATCCGCCTAAATCAAATAATTCCCAGATTGATAATTATAAAATAGCCCCAATATTCGATAATGATAATCCTAATCTAGCGGGAGCACTATTTGAATTCCCCATAGAAGGATTCAAGAGTTCAAAGTCTTCAGGAAATTGTGTCTATATGTTCCATGTGATTAAGGGATTAGTGGAAGTTAATTTAAGTAATCATACCTTTGCAGTGACTAGAGGTTGCTCATTCCAAGTACCAAGTGGTAATACTTATGGTATAACAAACATTGGTAATGGCCCAGCCAAGTTATTCTGTGTTCAAGTCTTGCTAAAAGAGTAATCTCATTAGCTTTTAACAAGTCTTTGTAAATTATGTAAGTTAAACATATTAATATACGAGTCTAATATTTTCAAATACATACAGAGATTTCATCGGACCTAAAAAAAAAGATATTATACATGCAAAAATATATATACGAATATATAGAAAATTAGAAATATTCAATTCCATTCTTTTAAGTAAGATTCATTTGCTAATTTAATATTTCTCAACTTTTGATTCATCCCCATCATAATAACCAATCAATTTAACTTTAAATTCACTTGCAGCTACACCAAATTGTTTTAATATTAAAGCTTTTCTAACATCTAAAACTTCTCCTTCTTTACATACTTCATATGGTTCATTTAAAAATATCTTACCTGCTTTAATTTTAGTTGGCATTTTATATTTATTTCTCAAAGTTTCTTCCAATGAGTGTGACATTGGAACATCATCTTCAATGGCTATTTGACCACCTCTTGAATAAACTATTCCTTCAGGAATAGTGAAGTCAATTGGACTAGAGCTCTTAGCTCTTGAATAATCTTGTTTACTATAACTGTTAAAATAATCTTCAACGGTTGTAATTTCTTCGTTAGTCAATAATAATCCTATAACTCCTGAGCTTAATTTAGTTAATTTATGCAAATTATCTTTATATTCTTCTTCTGGAGTATCACCTAAGGCTTTTTCTAATACCCTTCTCTTACCTAATATTAACTTGGATCCTTTCCAATCATTTCTTAATTCTTGTAAAACTGGAGTTCTAACATCATCCAATTTCAATATAAATACATATTTAAATTCGTCTAATGCACTTCTTACTTCGTCGAATATTCTGGTTTTGTTCTCTTTACCTTTTTTGTCGGTTTGGGCTAATGTGACTAACTTGGAACGTTTGGATCTAGGCATTTTACAATATTTTACTTTACTTTTATCTTAAAACGATTACCAGAAAAAAATTCAAAAAAATTTTAATCTCATCTCTCTTCTCTATAATAGTTTTTTATTCTCTTACTATAAAATATCGCTCGACATTGCGACATTCAATTTAGGTGCGTCTAAAGCTTTGGTTGCAAATGGACTAACCAAATGATGAATATTAGTTAAATCATTTAAGATAGATGAAGATATTGACTTTGGTAGTGATATACTACACAAGATTTCTTCGAAAACAAGGTATATTTCAATTAACTCTTTGGTAACCTTTGTATTATTTGGTGGATTTTCTATTAGTCTCGGTAAAATACCCTCAAAAATCTTAATCAATTTAATGGTCAATTTTAAATCATCTAATAGCTTTTGATTGGTAAAACAGATATAATATTTAAATGACAGCAAAATAGTATATTGTTTATTTTCCTCGTAGTTGGTTAAACTGACGAGAACGGGACCGAAAAAGTCAATGAACAGCTGGACGTTTAAAGCAGTTATAATAATTATTAAGTTGTCAGTTATGAATTTACTATTATGCATGCCTAATAAACTTAGAAAAGTCTTGAAAGTTTCAACAAGTGCATCCACCATAAATACATCAGAAAATGTAATTATGTCTCTTACTAGTAAAATCAAGTCTTCGTTATAACTTGAATTTAATAAATTAGTAAAATGGTCTAAATTTGATCCAATCAGTTTAATATATTGAATAACTCCCATTTCTTCACCTTCATAATCGTTTGAAATTAAAAAGCGAAGTTGCTTGATTTTTTTATTGGTTAAATTATTTAAATCCTCTTGGAATCTTAACTCCAGTAATTGTAACAAGTCAATTTCTTCCCAGCAAATATTAATGTAGTCATCTAGTTTAAAGTATTCGACTGGTTCCACTTTGTTATGTAGTAAGACCTTTAACTCTTCATTCAATGAATATCTAGTACCTTCATTAGTAGAAATAAACTTAATAGACTGATTAGTTTCTTTTTGTGAATGAGTATTAGAAATCATAACTGGCATAGCAAAAGCATTTTCCTTTTCATTATACAGATCCAATAAATAATTTAAAGATTTATTTTGCTTCTCTTCTTGAGTGCTGGTACTATTAGCTCTACTATAACCTGTTGATAGATTTGATAAGTGCAACAAATCATCATGAGCTAACTTTAAGGCATGGAAGCTTTGGTTCTTTTGAAGAACTGGAGCAAATTTATGGGACAGAGATTGGGGATGAACTTGACATTGGTTCTGATATAGACCATGAGTGGGATACAAATCACAACTTTGAACATGATGTTGACTCTCATTTTCAAGTACAATATTTGAGCTAGTGATTGGCTCAACAATTTTAACATTTACTTTATTTTCCTTCACTTCTTTCGTTTCAATATTATCATTTTCTTCCATTAGATCCATCAATAGGGAACTTTCATGTTGTTCTGAAGACACTTTTCTCCCCAAGAAATTGTTTTCAATTCTTTTTATACTATTTATATCTGAAATTGAATATTCTTCAGGTAGCCAATCATCAAAGTATTCAATATTATCTCCACTTATATTAGTACTTTGAAGCTGTAAACTATTTGTAAAAGAATCAATTGATTGACTTGTTGCTTCCTTTGCACTTTCAATGCTTTCAATACTCAACTGACTGACGTCGCTTGAAGCCGTTTCTTCTATGTAGGTACTGTGTTTTTCTAAAGAATAAAACAATACAAGGAATAGCAAAAAACTAATGAACAAAATTGACAAAAGGTTTATTGCAATTTCAAATTGGACTTCAAATTGAAATAACGATAAAACTGTAGTTAATATAACACCCCAAAAGCTCAAAGACGTGGAAGATTCAACCTTTTGGTTAAGTATGTTCAATTGTTCAATAGTGTTCATTTCACCCACTATAGTTGTTACAAAAGATTTAGCGGTTTCTGTTGGGAGTATTTGTTTCAAAGCTGTTTCAGAATTAGCCGCCGATCCAGTAGTTAAGGGTAAACCACCTACTTTGTCAATTGTGACACGAGCACTTTCTAGGATGTGTTGGTTGACTTTGTTAAGCCTTTGCTCTAATTCATGGATAATCTCTGCAACGAAGTTTCCCATTGCTAGAGCCTGTCTTCAATTGATTTTGTGTGAAGCTGCAAAATGGGTTTTATTTTTGTGACCCCAATTTATCTTTCTCTGCAGATTCTGTGTAACATAGCGTTAGTAAAAGCTCTATAATCAAATTGCAGCTAACAAATCTGAACTACGAGAGCTGCTTCAAAAGAGCTAAAACAGAAACTCAAACTGGTAGGATTTCTATGTATCGTTATTCGTCAGAGGTGTCAAAGTTAAAAAATCGAATGAACTCGATGAAATGAACGGACGGGATTAAGGGTCAGTCTATCAAGCCGTATAGTCATTTCCAGCTACTAATTGATACAAGTCTAATTGTATATTTATGTTTTATCGTATATGCAAAATATTAATATTAATACTAATAATAATAAAAATAGTAGTAGTAGTAGTAGTAGCTCCATTGTCTCAAAAGCAAGATGGAACCCTACCAATCACCTGGAACAACATGTTCATGAGCCAAGGGGATATTTCTTTGATATTTGGTCCCACCAGGTCTTTGAGGTGGGACATAAGGATCTGGGTGTTTCCACTCATTTAATTTAGCTTCAGTTCTTTTGATAACTTCTTCTAATGCAATAGGGTCGGATATCGATTTGTTGGCATCAAACTGTTGTCTAATCTTTACTGTTTCAGCTCTATAAGCATCAAATTTCAAAGAACTATCAAATGCAGTTCTCAAGGCTTGTCTAAATAATGAACTAACCCTCTTGGTATTAGCTTCCGTAAATGGTAATACCCTGGACATCACCTATTAACTAATCTTTAGTGTTTCTTTTGGCCAATAATCAAATTTTTTTCATTGGTTGAGAAAGCGAGAGTTGATGTCGTTGATACTTGCTAACATAATCCAAGAAATCACGACATATTATACAAGCAAACAATTACATAACGACACAAAATCTACAATGATACAAAATATACATTAATACCTATATGTATATATAGTTTTATAGTAGGATAAAGTTGTAAGTTATACATAAAGAAAGATACAAAGACAAGGTCAGATGATAGGAATTTTTGAAGATAGTAGCACTAAAAGAACTAGTTACCTTCAGCTACTGTCATTAAACTACCAACAAAAGATAAAATCAATCTGCCTCTAACTTCATTGATATCTTCAGGAACTAACCAAATTAAAGCACCTAATTTTCTAGCAATTGAAATGGCCAACTTAGCATTGGCATATTTTTCTTCGTCAGATATGTTATCACCTTGATATACCAAATCATAATCAACATAACCAGGTTTCATACCATGTAAGACATCCAATAAATAAATACCGTTGGACAAGGTACTATCTTTAAATGATCTTATTTGACCAGTTTTACCACCTTTTGCAGCTTGACTATTTGACCAATTTAAAATATCACGATCAGTCAAATTACCTCCACTACCTAGTTGGGATAAAGTATTGGTAATATTTTTTCTCATCAATTGCCAAACTAGCCCTAAAGTTAACAATTTATTACCATCAACAATATCACCACCTTCAATACCCACTAATGAGAACTTAGATGCTTTACCAATTTCGACCGCATAATTATTATTTTCTAAAGCTTTAAATCTCATTAATGGTTGACCATTTGAAGGCTTTTGATTAATATGTTTAAATGATACAGATCCTGGAATAACTTTTTCAAAAGCTTGCAATAAGACCAATCCATCTTTTAAATCTTCGAATAATGAAACGATTGGTGGATCAACATCTAAAGAATTTAACCATAAAGTGAAGACTCTGGCTTCTCTTTCACCTTCAGCATCAAATTCTTCAATTTCAAACTTTTCATCTTCTTCAATTGGATCTAAACCAGGATAAGTATTGAACAAATGAGCAACAAAAGCTAAATTCAATTTTGGATTACCAGCAACTAAAGAATTTGGAGTTAAATATTTTCTACAACCAATTTTATCAGCATTGTCTAATACTTGATTAGCTCTGGTTAATAAATCTGAAGTTTTTAAAGGCGATAAATCACAATGTTCAGGTTGTAATTGATTCAATAAGATAGTGTAACATTCAGCGTCACTAACATCCCCTGAAAAGTTAGCAACTCTTCTTTGAGATTTAGCATTTTTTAAATGATAATTGAACCAACGAAGTAAAATTTGTTCAGGTGGTAATCTTAAAAATTGTTCTAAAGTTTCATCATCTTCTAATAATCTATATAATTCAGGGTGATATTTAATATCAACTTTTGATAACAATCCTCTTCTAATAATTTGCCAAATTAATCCTAAGATTAAATGTTCTTTACCATCAATGATATCTTCAGTATGAACATTAACAACCACACATCCAATGGCTTTAGCTGAATTAATAACTATATTGGCATTTTCATTCATCTGGAAATTGTTTAAAGTTTTCTTTTTAGCATTAGTTAAATTTAATACTCTTGTATCGATAGTATCAGGTACTGAGTCATTAATCAATTTAGATAAAACTAAACCATCTCTACATTCATCAAACATTTGAAAAGTTTCAGTGTCAAATGGTAATCTATTACCAATGTCTGCATCACCAGCCAAGACTGAATTAATATGTCTAGTAAATTCTGTTCTTTCTTCATCATTAATAGTATGAGTAGTACCTGAAGTTTTACCTGAAATATAAGTTTTATGAGCAGTATTAGCACTTGCAACAGGTGCGTTTTTAGGGGACTTAGGAGATGGTGGAATACTTCCACCAGTACCAGAAGATGTTGGAACGGATAAATTGCCACCGGCGGCACTAATAGGACCACCACCAGATTGATTATCTTTTAATTTAGACATCAATTGAACATAATCGTCCAATTCAACTCTACCGGAGGCATCAACGTCAACATCCTTTAAAGTTTCTCTGGTTTCATCATAAGTATATTTCCCAGTCTTGGAAACAGCATTGATAACATCTTTCTTTTCAACATAACCAGAGTCTTCTAAATCAATACCCCTAAAATCTTCAATGATTTCAAATAGTTCACCTTGGTCCAATTGAGGATATTTCTTTTGTAATTTCAATACATTCATCTTTAAAAGGTTCGAGTTTCAGCTTCTTCACTATTAGCCAACAATTGTCTACTCTTGTTGAACAATTACTTCTAAAAACCAAGCCGTCCAACAAAGTAATCTAATAAAGCCTTCTTATAAGCTCTGTCAAATCTCTAATGCTCTCCCTCGAATTTTCCAACCAGCGCACTTTACTTTCTTACCCGTACTGTACATTAGCAATTTGATGATCAGAATTGGCTGTAGCACAAGGATGCTAAAAGGTTATAGGAGGGATTCGTACAAGGATGTAAAAAGATAACCAATGGGATCTACAGTGGGGTCATCATATCTTCCTGAGGTTAGAAAAGGGGGATTAGGAGTTTTAGGGGCTTTTGTCAAGAATTGGAGCTATTTACGAATAGTTTCGATCTAGTATAGGAGACTTTGCAAAGAATAAGAGAGTCGAAGCACGATTTTTGCTATATATAACTCTTTTAACAAGCCAAGGTGCCAATTGAATATTAATTGATCATTGGCCATTGACCATGACCATCCAATATTCATATTGGATATGTAAGATCACTGATACTCTTCCTCTCGTAGTGAATCAACTCTCTCCGATCTTGTAGGAATTAAAATGCGATACAACCTGCGAGACAACTCAAATATTTTTCTTATAGATTAACAGTTGCACATGGAACGTGATGAATTGAATGACCTTCATGGCCACGTCAATGGTCATGATCATTCCCAGAGTGACAGAAATGGGAAATATGATGTATCTCATAATTCTGAAGAGAAATACCACGAAAGTAAGACTAATGATAAGAGTAGTAATGGTAATGGTATCAGTAGAGATAATGGTCAATCAATTGATGATATTGATACATCAGAAGAACCAACATTTGAAATTGAACCGGTCCAATTGCAATTTGGTTTAGATAACAAGCTAAACAATCTATGCGTGCAGAATAATATTATGTACTTGATCTTAGAAAAGTCTGTGTTTAAAATAGATCTAAATAATCCTGCTATAGTGAAGCTGTTTCAATTTTCTCAAGATGCTAATATAACTGGTAGCTGGTTATCACCCAACGGACAACACTTCATATGTCAGATTAACAATTCCATCCATTATTATTTGTTTAATTCATATGATAAGTTCAAAATCTTACCTCGATTCAAAGGTCTTAATATTAAAGATATTGTATTTCCAAACAATAGTGACAAAAGTACCACGAGTAATGTGAATGATATTGGTTCATCTACGGGTGAACTTCTATTGGTAACTACAGATGGTTCAATATTTATATCTAACATAAAATCACATGAACAAGACAACAAAAAGGATGATAAATATGTTAAATTGTTATATAAATGTCCAAAAGATATAATAGGAATAAGTTTTGCTAATAATAATAGCCAAATTAACGTATTTACCAAGGATCAAATATACCAATGGGACTGCTTTGATAATTCATATAATGAATTGATTAAAGTTTTCAAATTAAACCCGATTGTTCGTCCTGTCGGCTTTAAATCAAATGCTAACACTAGTAGAAGTTTTGGGTTTGAAACTAACGGTAATCACTTCATCTTAATATCGGAGAATAATGAACTTTATTCCAACGATGAAGAATTGAAATTGTCTCAATTAAATAGGCTAAATCCTTTGTCCAAAATATCAAATTCAAATAATAGCATAATCATTTCAAATCATCATATCTTAACCTTATCTTCAAGCCATGAAAATTTATTAATATTTTCAAAATTATCAAATAATCCACCTACGTCGATCAAGTTGAGTTCAAACTTGATTAATCCAAAGGAAACTGTTGTAGGTATAATAAGCGACTATGCGTCTTCGACCTACTGGTTATACAGTAAAAATAACATTTATGAATTGATAATTAACAATGAAAGTAGTAAAGTGTGGTATAACTTTTATAAAATGGGGAAATACGAAGAAGCATTAAAATGCTTGGAGTCTCCAACCGATCCAAATTCAAATTATTTGAAAAAAGACATGATCCTCATCAAACAAGGGTATGATTATTTACAAAAAGGTGCATTTGGGATCGATTATGGTGAAGAAGAAGCTAATTTAACATTAGTTCACTTACAAGTGAAGGGTATAAAAATATTGGCTCAACTGTCTGAGCCATTTGAAAAGATATGTTTGATGTTGATAAATTTACAATCTGTAAATCCTAGTTCCAGGACAAACTTAGTTAGTGAAAGACTATTGATTGAATATTTATTAGTTAAATTTTACTATGCCAAAAATGTTGAAAAAAATCGAATAAAAATTGTTATATTATCAAGTTGGATAATTGAATTAATGTTAAGAATAATTTACAAGTTAGAATCTGAAATCAGTTTGGAGAAATCAAACCAAAATAATCTATTAAACCACAGTAGTAAAAATGGATTATTATCAATTAATGAAAGGGAAAATATCCTAAAAGATTTTAACGACCATTTTTATTCCTTTTTAAATTTAAATTACAAAAATTTCGACCATCAGTCAATATATCAAATAATGAATGAATTGAATTATTCATCAAAATTAATTTACTACGCAGAATTAAATAAAGATTTTAAGTTTATCTTGAATTATTATATCGAATTAGAAGATTGGCTGAATTCGATTAAAACATTAATAAAAATGTACTCAGAAGATTTTAAAAAGTTTGAAGAAATTATTTACAAAAAATCAACTATTTTACTAGTCAATTATCCTAAAAAGACAATTGAAACTTGGTTGAAATTTAATGATTTGAATTTTGAAAGATTACTATCAAGTTTATTAACTTTTAATAAACAAAATTTTAAAATTTCAGTCTTTGATAATCAGTCGATTTTCTTTCTACAAAAATTAATTTATACAAAGAATATTAAAAATAAAAATATCAATAATTATTACTTAAGTCTATTAATTACTTATCCAGTTCCAAATTCATTGAATCAAAATGACACTTCCAAGGCAGATATTAATGGTGGTAATGAAGAAGACAACGAGGAAAATGATCCACTACAGTATATCAATAAACAGATTATCAAGTTTTTAAATTATGTAAAATTTGAAAAAAACTTATACGATCCAGGGTTCATCTTAAGATTATGTCTTGACTATAAGCAAGTTCAACCTGCCATTATAATACTTATCAATGATATGAAATTGTTTGAGCCTGCATTGAAATTATCGATCGATAATGATTTATCTGACTTGTCGGTGTTTGTATTGAACAAATATAATGAGTTCATAGCCAATGAAGATGAAGAGATTGAAATAAATGAAGATTTCCAAATCAGTGACTTTAATGAACATAATGGTGAAGAGAAATTCAACGTCTATAAAAGTAAATTGCAGCATAAAAGCTTCAATCAAGGTAAAAAATTATGGTTAATGTTTGCCAAATATTTAATTAATGGAGTCACCAATGGTAAAGAATTTAAACTCTTGGATGATATGAAGTACAATGAGCAAATTGATGAAATTGATCAAGTCATTGATCAACAGAAGCAACAAGAACTAAAACAAGCTGATGAATCTAAGGACCCAGTTAAAGGGTTAACTAATGAAATAGCAAATTCAATAGATTCAAGACCACAGATGCAACAAATTGACCTGATCAAGGCTAATAAAGTATTGAAATATTTATTAGATGCATCATACAACCACACAATGAATTCCAATTTAT
The DNA here is from genome assembly GCA_030572015.1 of Yamadazyma kitorensis. Lineage (NCBI taxonomy): Eukaryota > Fungi > Ascomycota > Pichiomycetes > Serinales > Debaryomycetaceae > Yamadazyma > Yamadazyma kitorensis. Next base: position 100,047 of record JAJLZC010000020.1, on the reverse strand, counting down.
TAGGACTAAAAGATTTATTGCCTTTATTCCCAGAATCAATAATGGTCAATAATTTCAAACATGAAATTATAAGATCATTGAATCAATATAATAATAAGATTAACCAACTATCTATGGAAATGAAAGAATCGTTGCAGATTTCAAATAAGCTTAAACATAATATTTCTGTTTCTAATGAAAAGTTAACAAAGGGAAAGATAGTTACTATTATTGAACCAGGTGAACCTTGCAGATTATGTTTCAAACTATTAATTAATAAAAACTTCATTTCATTTCCGAATTGCCATCATAATTTCCATAAAGAGTGTTTGGTCAAATACTATTTAATGCTGAAAGGTGACTATAGATTTAAGAAAGTTTTCCAATCTTATAAGAAAAATTCTAGTAATGATAATAAAAAGGAGCTAGACGATATAATGATTAGTGAATGCGTTCTTTGTAATGAAAGTAATATCATTTCCATTGATAACAATTTGATTGACCCTATGAAAGATAAGGACATAATCAAAGAATGGGATTTATAATCATTCATATTCCACAATCAATATAGAACTCTCCAAGAATCCCTAATCTCTATAGCTTGTATCTTCTCTATCTTTCTGAAGATTATGTAATCCATTTATTTTGGAGAATTTTGTCAAAGATGCGAACTGCTCCCTCATCTCATCTAAAAAAAAAAATAGAATCAATCATTTTTTAAGTAATGGGTAAAGTTCAAAAGAAAAACAGCAAAGGGCGTTTAGATCGTTACTATCATTTAGCCAAAGAAAAGGGCTACAGAGCTAGATCTTCGTTTAAAGTAATTCAGATTAACGAAAAGTATGGTCATTTCTTGGAAAAGTCAAAGGTCGTCATTGATTTGTGTGCAGCTCCAGGGTCATGGTGTCAAGTTGCATCTCAATTATGTCCTATAAATTCCTTGATCATTGGGGTCGATATTGTTCCTATTAGACCATTACCTAACGTCATTACATTCCAGTCAGATATCACAACGGAAGATTGTAGATCCAGATTAAGAGGACATATGAAAACTTGGAAAGCTGATACTGTGTTACATGATGGGGCACCGAATGTCGGTTTAGGCTGGGTTCAAGATGCTTTCACCCAATCTCAATTAACTTTACAAGCATTGAAATTAGCTGTGGAAAATTTGACCAATGGTGGTACCTTTGTAACTAAAATTTTCAGATCTAAAGATTATAATAATTTAATGTGGGTATTTCAGCAACTATTTGATAAAGTTGAAGCTACTAAACCACCAGCATCCCGTAATGTATCTGCTGAAATTTTCGTTGTATGTAAAGGCTTCAAAGCTCCTAAGAAGTTAGATCCAAGATTGTTAGACCCAAAGGAAGTCTTCGATGAATTACCAACAGTACAAACCAACAATGAAGCAAAAATCTTTAATCCAGAAAAAAAAGTAAGACAAAGACAAGGTTATGAAGAAGGTGACTATTTATTATATCATGAACTTCCATTAGTAGATTTTGTGAAAGATGATGATCCAATTAATACCTTAGGTAATTTAAATAAATTGACCATTGACAAAGACAATGAAGAATTTAAAATTATTAAAAAATTAAAGACCTATACCAATGAAATGCAAGAATGTTTAAAGGATTTAAAAGTGTTGGGTAAGAAAGACTTCAAATTACTTTTAAGATTTAGAAAACAAGCAAGAGAGTTACTAGGTATTGAAGATAAAGAAGATGAATCAAAAGACAATGCAAAGGAAGATATTGATGTTGAACCGTTGACCGAAGATCAAAAAATTGATAAAGAATTGCAAGAATTAAAAGAAAAGCAAAAATCCAAGCAAAGAAGAGAAAAGAAAAACAAGAATGATCTAAAACAAAGAGAAATACAAAGAATGCAAATGAACATGTTAACTGATATGAATATTGGTATTGAAGCAGCAACCAGTGATTCAATGTCATTATTCAATTTGAAACAAGCTGAGAAAACTGGTGAATTGGATAAATTGATAAAAGGTAAAAAACGTATGATATTTAACGAACAAGATAGAATTCAGGATGTTGAAATCAATGTTGGAGATGGACCAAATAGTGATGATGAAGACGGCATCGACAGCAATGATGAATTAGAAGCGCAATTAGACGATATGTATAATTCTTTCCAAGAGCGTAAAGCTGAACGAGACGCTAAGTATAGAGCCAAGAAATTGAGAGGGGATGAAGATGACGAAGGTTGGGATGGAATTAAGTCAGATGAGGAAGACGCTGAAGAAGAAAAGGACTATGAAATGGAAGATGAAGACGAAGAAGGAGATGCAAGTGACTCGGATGATGATGACCATATCAACAGTTTAATCCAAGAAAAGAAATCCAAAGATGGATTAAGTAGAAATGCCAAAAACTTTTTTGCTGCAAATTCCTTATTCGGAGAATTAGGAGATGAAGCCTTATTAGAGTCAATGAAACCAAAAGAAAAAATAGTACCTGTTGCCAAAAATGGCAAAGGAGAAAGTAAACCTGAAGATGATGATATGGATAGCAGTGATGATGATACATATAGTTCCGATTCTAGCTTTGAAATTGTTCATGATCAAAATATGAAAGAATATTCCGATTCTGATTCTGACGATAATAAACTTGATAAAAAATACTCCAAAGCCAATGAACAAGAAAAAATCGATTTGGCCACAGTGGAGGCCATGACACTAGCCCATCAGGTAGCATTAGGACATAAGAATAAATACGATTTGATTGAAGAAGGTATCAATAGATATTCATTCAGAGATACCGACGACTTGCCTGAATGGTTTGTAGATGATGAAAAGAGACATTCCAAAATCACCAAGCCAATTACTAAAGAAGCATCGTTAGCAATTAAACAAAAATTAAAAGAATTAAATGCTAGACCAATTAAAAAAGTGTTGGAAGCTAAAGGACGTAAGAAGATGAGAGCCTTGAAGAGATTAGAAAAATTAAAGAAGAAATCTGATTTAATTAATGATGATGGTGCTAAGTCAGAAAGAGATAAAGCTGAAGAAATTTCCAAATTGATGAAAAAATTGACCAATAAACAACAAACAAAACCAAAGGTTACTTTGGTTGTTGCAAAAGGTAGTAATAAAGGTTTGAGTGGTAGACCAAGAGGAATTAAAGGGAAATATAAGATGGTTGATGGTAGTATGAAGAATGAACAAAGAGCATTAAAGAGAATTGCCAAAAAGCATAAAAAGTAGGTCACTTTAGCCTCTTCAATGAACATACCCACATTTTACATAGTACAGTATAATATAGTACAATACACATAATTAGATATATACATGCACAATTTTAGTCGTCCATGCATTGTTCTAAACTGACAAGCCTGTAAGAACTGAGAACAAAAGAATTAGAAGACACTGTTTTATCTTATTTTCTGCCTCTCTATTAGTTTCCCTCTGAAGAAAATCTTTTGAGTGAAAATTTAGGTGAAAATCTTTTATCGTACAATAGACTTCCATTTAAAGTAAGATATCAAGCCTCTTTTGTTAAGGTTACAAGAATATAATTCAGTAAAATCCTTATCTGTAATTACAATACAAAGTTCAGGCTGGTAAACTATTGACAATCAATAAAGAACAATCAAAAGGGGTAATGCAAAATTTTTAGATTATTATTTGTTTGTTTTTGTATTTGAATGTTGGGTTCCATCTTTCACTCTAGACTTGAGGCATATTTTAGTTACAGTGTAAGCTCTCGAAATAATATGCAAGAGGATCACTATTAAGGCTAACGACTTTGAACGACATATTATATCATCACAACAGCTTCTGCTGCAACATCGTTAGATAAACTAATATGTACAGACTGGAACCATTAGGTGATTGACAGGTAGTATTGCGTTTTCATCTCTTCATTAGTTCTCGTCAATGTTTGCCATACAACAACCAGGCAACATGATGAATAGAAGTATAAGGAGCAGTGACAATATTGAATCAGCTGCAGAAAAAAATTGTTAGCGATGCGTCTCTCGGAACTCACGTATTAGCAACGGCTTCCAAAGGTTAGGGTCATAAAAGGAGTAGCAATCTGATATGCCATTCTCAGCAACGTCTCCATCTAAATATAGTCAACAGAATAATAAGGATCAATTTGCTGACTCTTCAAGACATTGATACCATTTTAATCCAGTTAACGAAATAATTGGAAGTAGCCCTAAACTTACGAATTAGATAGCTTTATGGACTTGTCTGGTAGATTTGGATCAAAAAAAGATATTTAAGTATGGGGAATTATTGTGCAACTGAAATGAATTGTATTTAAGATATCAGGAGTGTCTTGCAAATAGAGAAAATGAATAATCGGATCTAGTGTTAAGAAAACCGTACAACATATGCAGAAAGGAACAAATTTTATGCTTAAAATTTTTCTTAACATCTAGCTTCTGCAAGAAACAGATAATTTCTAGGAAGCTAAAGTCCACAAATCTAAAACTTATACAAACAGGTTATTAATAAAGTTTAAAAAGGGTACTTGGCCCCATTTCAGGTATTTATAGAGCTTCAAATAACATGAAATTTGTCAAAGGGTTTAATATTTCAAAGCTAAACTTGAAACTAGCATTGAAGTCTTAAATGAAGCTGCTGAAATGAAGTCCCACATGAAATGAGATGAGCAAAACGGAATTAAGAAGAATTTGACCATATTGTTACGTAGAAACTGTTGTAGAATTTGGAGACACTGCGCTTCTCACTTGATCAACATCCTCTGCATGCTCTACGTGCCTTTCGTACCACATATATTATATAATACATGTTCAATATGCATCGTATAGATACTCTGAGACTCTAAGTTTCCTGGCCCTTGTATAATCTTTCTTCCCAAATGTTTTGTATGCAAAATGTTATTGTATACAAGTTTGCACAATATACAGATTTATTTTGTACCTTGTTTCAAACTTGTTAACAAACTTAAAAGTTATTTAACTTAATTAAGCTAATTTAACTTAAAATGGAATAAACTGTCAAGAGATTATTTTTTCAAATTTATAACCAGGAGGAGTTGCATACTTATCTGAAGTCTTACATAGATACTAAGATAAACTTACATAACCCTAATTAGCTATCAATTAAAGGGTGAAAACGTTTGCATTTGTTTACGTTTTTACAACCCCATCTCCTTTGTTGTTATTCTAATACCTCCTTTTAATAATCTGGTAGGGCTAGAGCAAAGGAGGATTAAGCATTTTTTTTGGCAGAGTTGAAGAACAACCCCAACACCACCAACGCGGTGATATGCGACGCTTGTTGGGTAGTTACATCAGCAAGGGTAGTGACATCTTACTTAGTTAACTCACTCTACTTGTGTAATTTCATAGCATCGTACGCTCTTGAAGTTTCATACATAAATTTAAAAAAATTTTAAACGAAACTATTTATAAGTAAATTTTCATTGTTTTAAGCCAGAAAACCTCACCCAATCATTGTTCAATATCTTAAAAAGTGTGTAAAGTAGATATCAGATATGCATATGTTCTAACCCTTTTTAAACTTGCCACTGTTGCTTCAAAAACGGCCCTTCAATTATCTACCCATCTTCTTTCTCCATCTTACTTCTACTGTATACTGCCATTTTGCCGTTTAGTCTCTTAATTATATAAAAGAAAAACCCTTTTTTTAAAGGCTTTCTCAAAGAAAATTTTTTTATATTTAGAAATCCTTCTTTCTTGAAATTTTTTTAATTAATCTTTCTTTCTATCCCATAGTCATATATCATCTGAAAGAATATACCGTTGCAATAATACACCAGCTTTGATTGTAAACGTTTGACATCCTTCCTTACTTTTTCTTTAGATTGACGCAATAGAAATTAACATAGTTGAAAGGAACCAGCAAGACAAGCAGAGAGAGAAGGAGAGAGGGATATAGATAACAGCAAGAACTCCAAGACTTGTTGCATTTGTAATTGATATTTTAGATATCTCTATATCAGTCTTTTTAATACTTTTGGGTGGTTGTTTATACAGAAGCAAAAGACTTGTTTGCTAGGCTGGTCATAATTTTTAACACTGTCGACCATTTATCGAAGATACTTAATCATCTTGCTATAGAATTATATTAGCGTCCATTCATTTACTCATTTTCATTTTCATTTCAAGTTTTAAGGCATATACCCATATACCTTTTTTATAATAATTTTCCATTTTTATTCTAATATTTTTAATTCCAAGACCATACTTTATAGTCAGCATTTCCATCTATTTCATACATAATCCAAAATTTAATAATAATGAGTTCATTACCAAATCCTTCATATTTATCGGTGACCCCGGATCACCACGTAAGTAGTATAAATGATAATACACCTACTGCAAATAGTGGTTATCGAAGAAATCATCGTCATAGAAGATCGGCCGCCATTTCTGGGGATTTTGATGCTATGGGTTTAGGTTTATTTTCACCTAATCCTCAGTTTAATAATCATACACAATCAAAATCCATGTCATCTTCGAAGAATCCTATGAACAATATTAGCAACATAAATAATCAAAATAACGTCAATAATGTCAACACCACTAATTCTAATACTAATATTAATAATAAAAATTACAATACCAATAGTACTAATAATAATTCCTATTGTGATGAAAATGACTTAGATAAATATTACCATTTCAATAACGATGAAGATTTTTCAAAGAAAAATACCAATAACGAGTTTGCATTCCCTTTGGCAAAATTTGATAAAGATCCAATATTCATATCAACCCCTCCTCGATATTTCAATAATAGCCATTATCATATCAATAATAATAATTGCAATTCGAACTCTCCTGGTAAGAAATTCGCTAATTTGAATTCTCCAATCAAATTGAATCAAAAAAAGTCATTGAGTAATTTGAATAGTAGTAGTTATCATTCAAATTTGAACATTAATCAGACCAAATTCTTTTTGACTGAAGAAACAAACTTAAATAATGATAACATTCCAGATGCAGTGATTGATTTAGATGAAGTTTTAAATGCCAATTTACATATTGGGAGTAACGACTATAATTCCAACTCCAATTCCCAAAAAAATCTTTTGAACAATAGTAATAATGACTTCTCAGATGATGAATTTTTGGCCTCCCCCTTTTTAAAACCGGTTTCATCGCCTTACTTGTTTTCACCATCAATTTCATTGCCTAATCCAACAATTTCAAATACATTATTCCAACAGCCAATTCAAGAAATTACAAACGATGATCTCGAAGATATTGAAAGTGATTTTAATGATAATGATAAAGAGACTGAAACTACATATCATAATCATTCGGAGTCCCATAATTACGACACTATTGTGAATGATGATTCAAATGAAAATGATGAGGATCAAGAAATGGTAGGAACCGGAGAACTTGTTGTCGATGACTTGCACAACAACCATGATGAAATATTCAATAATCCTCCAAGTATTAACGTTAGTTTGGGTGACTTGTATTCAAATTCATCAACTAATTCGTCCTCTTCAAGTTTAAAAAATAAATTAATTGAGAAGACCTTGTCAAATTCTTCGAAAGACTCATCGAATAATAATCAACTTCAAAGCAATGTGACAACAAATTCAACTTCAACTCCAAAACGATCAGGTGCTAAAGCTAATAGATATCAGTCTTTTTATGATCAATCGTATAAGGTGTCTAATGCTTTGAAGATTTCCTCTTCTGAAAGTGTTAATTTAATTAAGTCAAACTCGCCAAATCAAAATCATACAAACTTGAATTCTCCTCAACAATTGTATCAACAATTACAACAAGGCAACTATAATTATGGTAGTAATAACAATAGTGCTGGAAGTGGTGGTCAAAATAGTCATTTGAAAAATGCTAAAGAAACTAGCCGAATGTTGGCCCACTCTTCAAGTTTACCAAGCTTGAAAACAAATCGTTCATTACCCAAATCCAAATACCAAAGGTATGGTGACCTAAGATTGAAATACACTGAGTTGAATAAATTATCACCTCCTCCAAGTATTATATCGACTTCATCTTCAATTAATAACGCTAATAGTGGTGGCTGCCCATCAGCTTCAATGAACTATACCCAATCGCCTAACGCAAGTAATGCAAACAACAGCAGCAATGTTGCTAATACTAGTTGCAATAGTAATAACACCACTAACTGTGCTACCAGCATATTAGCTAGTCCCGACAAGAGGCAAGGTCAACTCAACCAATTGAATCAATCTAATTCGAATCAACTTCCCAAATTTCATACGAAGGATAATAAAATGGAGATCGCTTCACCTTCAAGCTTGAAACAAATCTCAAATAGTCCAGTCAGTATCATTTCAGATGCTGGTTCAACTGTCATATCTACGGCTGGGACTATCCAATCGACGGACCACTCATCATTGATGTCGCAGCATGACAATGCCTCTAATAACAATAATCATCATAATACTAGTATTCAATTGCCAGCTATCCAAGTGCAACAGCCCTTAGCTCAATCGCTTGCTCAACAGCAAACACCAACGATCATTATAGATAAAGAAAGAGAAGTTGATTTGGAAACTGTACAAAATTCACCAAATTTGTCACTTAAAAATCCGGCGGCTTCGATTAACTCGTCTTCCAATTCATCAATTGATTCTCCTTTGAAAAAATCACCTCGACGCCCCTTAACCCCAAATGAACATAGAATTTTAAAAGATACTAGAATCCCACCATATAGAAAAGGTAAAAGTAATGAAACTGGTTCGGGAAACAGTGGCAATAATAAAAATAATGGTGGTAATTTGAATAGTAGTTCAAGTAGTGTTGTATTGACTAGGGACAACAATGGAAGAGAGAACTTAATTTTGAAGCCCCCACCCAAGGTAATTAATAAACATCGGAAGTCAAAATCCTTTTCAGTCTATTTACATGAATTGTCACCTAAATTGTCAAGGACTTCAACTTTTGATGACAATGCTTCAATTAAGCTGACTAAATCAAATAAGTTTGTAAACTGGTTTAGAAAAAAATAATTGTAAATTGAAAATGTTTGGTGTGAGGCTGCTTTTTTGAGATTTTTTAATTTAAACATTCTTTAGAAAAATATATAGAAATTTCTTATATACATATAATATAATAGTATCATTTTATATTGCAGAATTTCTATATCTACCATACACATCAGTAGAAGATACAGAACATTTTTATATAGAAAAGTAAACCATTTTCATTTAGACTAGAAGCATAGGCGAATAGACAATAAACAAAAAAAAGATGCTGTATGAATTGCCAGATAATTTCTTTGAATTATTGCATTCGAAGTTTACTCAAGCCATTGAACAAGGATTGATTAAATTTAATGGTAATTCAGTAGAAAATGAATCAATTAAGTATAATTTCGGTGACTTTGAAGTGGACTTACAGTACAGCACTGTCCATTCTCTAATGCATAGACCAGAAAAGGAAGACTTCAAGAAAAATCCATTTGAAGACCCTGAACCTGAATTAACTATTATTGAAGACTTTGGTGATAAAAATCAATTCAGAATAGTTTATAACAAGTTCCCTGTTGTTCCAAGGCATATTATGTTATTGACTAAAGCATTTAAACCTCAAACTACACCATTATCACCAGATGAATTAATTGGAACCTTTTCAATTTTAAAGACTTTATCAACTGATACAAAGGATAAATGGTTTGGATTTTATAATTGTGGTGAAGATAGCGGTGCTTCCCAACCTCATAAGCATGTTCAATTCATGACCTTGCCTAAAAATTTCACTCCTTTTCCTGAAAGCATTTTGGATCAGTCAAATGAAGGAGCTTTTATCCCAAATACTAAATTAGAACCACTACAAAATCCAAATATCCCATTTGCTCATTTCATTGGAGTGTTCCCTAATGATTTAAATGATTTAACTGAAGAAGATTTAATTATGTATTTTTCATCATTATTACAAAGAGCCATGACTGTATTAAGAGAAAATACGGCAAAGTCGATAAGCTACAACGTTATTATGACCACTAAGTATATGATGGTTGTTCCAAGATCAAATGGAAAGTATAAAGATTTGGGTGTAAATTCTTGTGGTTTGATTGGTTTATTTCTATTTAAAAATGATGAGTTGTTGAATATTGTTAAAAATGATACCCCAAAGGCTGTTTGGGATCATATTGGATTCCCAAATACTGCAGGTCAAAAATCTGATGAATATCACTATTAAGCTCCTTTATTGGCAATTGGAAGTTCAGAGATTTAGAAACTATATATGTTAGGTATTAGAAAAAGAGCTCACTACTTAAATTTTTCACTTCTCTGTAAGATCTTAACTTACAAATATAGGAAAAACAAAATTCTATTTGCTTGCAGCGAGATTTCTCCATAACCTTCCTAATAAGGCAATCGAGGATAGAGCCAATGAAAGTTGTGAGAATTCGCATTTTCAATGAAATTTTTCAATCAACCAACATTGAAAACTTCCAAAGATCAATATTGTAACTTAACGATGGCTTCACTTACATCTATTGTTAAAACTGCTGACTTCATTTTATCCAGGCCAACTTTAGCCAAGATTGTCGTTCCAGTGGCTAAGACCTTCTGTAACTATGCTGGTTATAGGGAAATGGGTTTAAAATTCAATGATATATTATTAGAAGAAACTCCAGTTATGCAAAAAGCCATTAAAAGATTGCCAGCTGATGAAAGTTATTCAAGGGTCTATAGACTTATCACTGCCCATCAGTTGGCCTTATCACATGATCTTTTGCCAGCAGACAAGGCTGTCAAAGCTGAAGAAGATAATCATTACTTGGTTCCATATATTTTAGAAGCTGAAAAGGAAGCTTTTGAAAAAGCCGAATTAGATAACATGGATGTTTCGAAATAAGTTTCGAAACAAGACAGCGTTTGAATATATATATCTCGTTATTATCATGAATATTATTTTATTATTATTTGCATATAGTTTTTAATACAAACAAAATAAAGACAAAGTAACAGTTGGAATTTCTATAAAAGTTCTATTAAAAATATATCTATAAACAGTTTAATGTAAACATCTTCACTCATAGAAAGGCTTACAATGAAAGTGAATTCTAATAAGCAAAAGGTTATATTACATACCAATTCTATACTTTCTTAGCTGTTCTAAAGCTAAGAATGTTACAATAGTATGAGGTCCCAATCTTATAAAAGACGGCAACCAACCTCTAAACATAAAACCGACCCCTTCTTGTTTGACAGCCGTCAGTAAAATCTCTACTGGTCCATGACCGCCGGTGGCATGCATGATTCTAGTTTTAACAACATCAGCTGGTGAACAAACAGTGGTAGCAACTAATCCAGCTAATAATGAAGAACTAAAGTGAGTTGACTTTTTTGTTGGATCAAGATTAAGATTCTTAACCAACAATTTTTTAGCAATATCATATGTAACTACTTGGGATGCAGTCATTAAAACACCACGAACTAAATTTGGTGCCAATCCTCTAAACAATGATGAAACATGTTCTTCTTTTACTATACGATAAATACCATCAAATGCGTTACGGTAATTTCTTCTTTGTTCTATTGGCAATGTAGAATCATTTTGCATTCTAATGTTGACAACATCAGATGGATTACCCACCAATCCACCTAATGCACCTGCTACCATTGACATTGGTAATAATACTGCCGTACCTGGTTGTTTTTGGGTTTGTTCAACGTAACTGTCTTTCAAATATTCATAGACTCCAAATCTGACAGTTGAATATGTAGCTTGTCTCAATAATGATGCAGTTAATCCAGAATATATCTTAAAGAAACCTTCCTTTGTAATGATTTGATACACCATTGAAACTAATGATTGACCCCTTTTTTGAGCTGTTTGTAAACGAACTTTAGCTAAATCCAACGGATGAGTGACCAAACATGCTACCATGCTAGCTGCACCTCCATACCAAAACCTATGTTACACAGTTAGTACATTTCCTTTTGTAAGCGTTCCTTGATTGTTAAGTCTTGAGGGCTGCCTCATCTCCCGTCTTCCATACCCAAATAGACATTTTTAAATTTATATATTTCAATTCTAAAATTTGGTCTTGATACATACGGATACTTTACTTTTTGAGAATTAGTAGACATCTCTTACGCAACGTTAAAGCAATGAGTTCTTCGATATGTTTGAAACCGTTAACGTTGGAAGTAGTTGATGGGATTCTAAGCTTTTAAATATTTTTTTCCTTACTTTTTTCACAAAAAAGAAATTCTCCGAGCGATCTATAAATCTGACTCTTTGACTCTTATCTTTAATAATCCATTCAATAAGTTCATTAGTGTTAGTTTGAGTAATATTGTACAGCGAATAGCTTATTACTCTATGTTAAATCAATTCAGCTTAATGGAATATTATTGTTATATTATTGCCAGAAATGAAGGAAATTATTTAGCTATTACTCTAACTCCAAGGATTTTTTAAACTTCAAAAGAAAGCACAGCTATATAATCTAGCATTGAATCCCATAGGGTCAAATAACAGTGAATTCTCTCCTCTTAACAATCTTCTCCCCTCCTTTTGGCTCCTTTCTTGTTGTATTATTGTTTGACTTGATTCCTCCTAAAAACTCCGAGACCTTTTTGATTTCAGACACTTACAAGTGGCTGCAAACTTCACCAGACACATTTTTGCAACACAATAGAAGAGTGCTCTTCTTCAAAAAAGAAGAACGATGTAACATTATTCAGAAGAAAGATTGTAGATTGTGGAATATATTTGGAGTGAAACAGTCGAATGATAGTCTTTCATGTTAGAAACTTCCGGCAATAGCTTTCACCTCTCTGTGTAGGTATATTATTGATTTTGTTGGACCTTTCAAAGATTCAAAGAAGCGATTCACCACATAATTTAGATTTTTAACACAATAGTTAATCAAATATTCACTGCACTTAATCACCATGATGCTCTCTTCCCTGCCTAGCTCTTGTAACTTCATTCCCTTGGTTAACAAAACAAGCTGAGTACTAATTCTCGGCCAAAGCTTTGTTCAATGTTGTCTTAGTTTAATATTTGTAGTTGGTTTCCTTCTTCATTTCTAGCACTCCTTCCTTTTTAACCATACGGAAAGCTTATTCAGTTTTTCTTTTAATTGGAGTTGATAAAATTATCATAGATGCTCCTGAGAGATGGATACTTCCGATGGACTGAAAGCTTCCTTCTGTTGTCATTAAACTATCATAATTAAAGATGTAGTTAAGCTTCGGTTTAAAAGATGTTTTGCAGTCTTCGAGACTTTCTCTTATCCGGGTCTCTTACCTGTTCCACCTCTGGTTCTTAATTGAGACCGGGCTAATGAATGGCGAGTTTTTCTGACAATAGTCTGAGGTGCATTTAGTTAATCTTGTTTTGCCCTTACCTAGAGTTAAGGTGTTGGGTTCTAACACAGGATATCTGATGAACTTGTAAGTAGAAAAGAGAAACCATTGGTAGACAAAAAGATAATATACATTGATGTGTATTCTCCTTTTTTAAATTTGGCGATTTTTATGGATCAACAAATAAAAGTTGTGTGTAATCTAATATTTAGAAAAAAAGACTTCAATTAAATGGTTTAAAGAACATCGCAGAGTACCTACAAGTTATAAACTATTGTTAGTGTTCAACTAAATAAGTGAGAGCTTTAATTCCTAGCCAATAAATTATAGGGTAAATAAAATGTTACGTCAATAATGAATAACTGCAAAAAGACTAGAGTAGTGCGATTGGTAAATGTGCTTGAGGTTTTCACTGTTCGGAGCCATTTGTAGTAAGTACATATTCTATGTTTTTGAACAGACTTAACATCGAAATGTCATCAGAGTCGATTAACAATGAATAATACAATAGCTACAAGCAATGGCTGGGTTCTTGTGGAAAGATTATTGGGGTGATTTTATTTGGGCTGGAATTATTTCTCTTTTGTAGTAACAAGTTACCTTTTGTGTTAACTTGTTAGCTCATTGGATTGGTTGATGATAGAAGAATACCAAGAGGCCAGGTTTTAACCGCTTTACTCAAATTTGGTGAAGGAAATCACAATTTCTATCATGAATTTCCAAGTGATTAAAACTATTATAAACCAGTGGCATTATAAGTATATTTAAATTAGTTCATGACGGAAGAATTAACCTATTGAAATTGTTACTTCAAGTGCTGGAATAGAACCTACGTCATATTTTACGGAAGACTTAAACCTAAAATGCATTAAGGTTAGACAATGTTTAGTTAGCCTCTCAAAATACAAACAAGTATAATAATACAAAATAATACACCAAGATAAAGCATCTGATAGTAAATTTTGCATTCACGTTAAATACAAAGAAGAAAATAATAACAAGATAATCAAGATATTTTGAATTCACTAGTGTTGTTCTATTTGCATAAAATATATGGAATACAGCCGGACTTTGTTTACCCAAACTATTATACTATTTAGAAACTTAAGCTTGAATGAAAATTCAAAGACTGGAAAACAGACTGCGGTAATATGAACCTACAATTTACAAAACGAAAGAAAAAAAAGCTCAACTAAAAGATTAAAAACAATTTCGAAGGCAGAACACATAAACAAAATCTAACATAATAATAAGGGGAAAGAAAAAGAGAAAGTACTCTTAATAAACATTTTAAGCGATAACCTTAAAACACACTGAAGCTAATATAGCGTCTCAATTGCGGAAAGTAAAAGTTCAACAAAAGAAATAAACATTACCTAGCTAGAATTAAAAACAATGTAGAAGTGATACCTTCACAGTACAAAAAATTCAACAAGCAGGACTAACACACCAAAGATCAAGAATCTAAAGTTCAAAGCTCTCTAGACAGCTACAGAATATACTTGCTCTACCTTCTTACTTTATCTCCTGAGTTCATAAAATCTACGAACAACTTTCCAATTCTAACTTAACTCAAATGCAGTAAGTGTAGAAAAGCTACTTCCAAGGAGGAAATTTTTGCACACACGCTCTGGTTTATAAAGAAGAGAGCAATAATAATCAAAAGCAAAAACTGGCAAAAGATTATAACCAGCAAGCATTTGAGATTTACTTCACAGCTATTCTAAATGTATTTGTGGACTTGATACAAATCTGAGCAATGAATTAGGTTGGTAGGTAGCTTTAAACACATTTCTCTTAGGTCCATCCTACCAGTTGCGAGATTGATTCCACAATAGTCGTAGAGATTCTTCTAGTATCAACTATGCATAACTACAAACCATCGTAGTATATTTACTTCCTTGATTAGTAAAATTGATATAACTTAATCGTTCATTACCTCGATGAACTAATATTACCTGATTGAAGCATGTTTCTTAGCTTTATATATGTTCTCTGACTGAATGAGACCGTACATGAAATCAAAATCTAACCTTTATAAAGGGCAACCCTTGCTCTTGAATCAAACCCTCGTCACACATACAACAACAATACAATTGAACAGCGTTAGTTTTGAAGCTTATCTTCTTGTTTACTCTCTTGGAGAAAGCTACTAACTGAAACATAAGAACCAAACCCAGGTATTTAATGTAATAAAGCCTGAAGTATCACCAACAAAATATTATCCAACAGCTCAATATAGCGCTTGTTGAATATTACCACTCACCGTCGTCTACTGCTTAGGATTTGAGGCAAGTTATTTGGAAGGTTCATATCTTGCTTAAGTTGTAACTTGTTTTGGAGATACGTCTTACAAACAACAAGGATATTAAATTTTAGGACAAGTCAGTCTTGATGGAAACATTACTTTATGAAAAATTTTGACCCTTAATGTAATTGATGTGTAATTGAAGACTTCAGAGTTTCCAGAGCATACTTACACCAACTATTCTACTCCAAACTTAAGAAAATCACTTGTTATCTTTAAACGCTTTCCAAGTTAAGATTAGGAGATACTTAAAAGATGGTTTCGATAGTTATAAATCCTTTCCATGATACTCTAATGGCAGTAGCAAGGTTGTCAGCTTAAGTAACGGAAACCATTGGAATTTTTTGAGCAAGTTTGTGTCTTCTACCCTACGATGGAACAATTCAACTTTTAACCCAAATGGTAAGCTGTCAACTTGTTTTTTTCCTATTGAAAAGAAAGCTGGCAAATAATTATTTCTTTAGATAGGCAGACTATTAGGTGGCCATTATAGTTCTTTTTGTTAGGCTTAAGAACTTTTAACCTAGACGATGCCGCTGTATAGCTTTGTTTTGATAGTGATAGTTATGAAATTCATGCATCTTTTGTAACTAAAGTCGAAGTTCTGTATTCTTGCTGTTGTTAATGATTAAAGCTAATGATAAATTCTGCCTGATTCCTCTTTTTCTATTTTGGTTGTAGTTCTTTTATTCATGGTGCTCATTAAATATAGTTCTTTTCAATAAGTTATTATTTTCCGTCCTTTAAAGGTTATGTCTTTGTTCTTGCTCAGTCTTCAATTGTTTGTACGTAATTTGATTTGTTCATATTTTACAGAATCGGTGTGAAGTAGTCAAATACTTTTTCCTTTCAATCACATTCTAATAGTTGTGATTGTAACAGCTATATAGAAGGAATTCTAAGCTCATGTTCTCTTGTTTTTTTGAAGTTGTAACTAGCAAGAGCGCTTTGTTCCTTGAGGGAAGCTTGAATAGTTTTTATTGTTTATGATCTGGCTTAGAGATTGAAGCGTTAGCATTCAAAGCAAAAGCATTCAAAATACTTGTCTGGTTATCCTCCTACTATCGTTCTTAGTTCTATTCATCAGAATCCTCGTTGATGGTAGAATTAGAATTGTGCTGGAAAGAGTCTCTCGTCTTTCATTAGCTATTCCAGCATTGTCTTAGCTATTGTGATTAATTGGAATCAACTGTTTCTCATCTAATAGTAGATATACAGTCTAGCTCAATTTCCGTTTGCCTATTTTTCTTTTGGGTCTAATATTATCTTCGGCTGCCATTTTGAGTGCCCATGTTTGCGGCTTAGTAAACTTTACTTAGAGTTTCATGTTTCTTTCAAAACGTTGCTTGTCTACAATGTAGGGCCTAGTCGTCTAGGTGAGCAGTTTTTATGAATTCATCTATTATAATACTAGATGTATTTATATTTCTTATATTTCTTTTTCCCATTTAAATCCTTAAATCCCATTTTGCATCAAAGTTAAGTCCCATCCTTCAATTTTTGATTGCCACAAGATGGTAAAATAAAAAAAGTAAAATTGGACTGCGCACTACTTTTAGTGGTTCTTCTATCTCTTTTACTCTTCGTAGCCATTGACAATTTGATATTCTTTAGCCCTATAAGTTTGAGTTGCAATTTTATATTTCTGTCTTGTCTATCTCGATATTTAATTCTGTTGTCATAAATAATATTGTATATGGTAGTTTGGGAGAAATGGTACTGGCGCAGGTTTACCCTTCATTGTGCGGTAAGATTGACACAGACTACTTAAGTTGTTACAATCATACAGAGGACGTAGTGAGGAGAGATGAAACAATGTATGGCTAATATTTCAGAGGGGGGGCTTTTCATCCTTTTTCAAGAATCTTTTAATACAAAAAAATCTGGTTAATTTTAAATCAAGACTTACTGTAATATTCAAGTTCACATTTTAGTAAATTTCACCAAAATTTATTTAAGTAGTTCTCCTGTTTTTTGTTCCTTGAAATAAAGGTGAATTTAACATTTTTTAGCACATCTAGTAAAAATAATATGTATAATAGCATATAAAATGTTGGGTGATACTTGATGCTTTTGCCAGTGGGTGCAAAAAGAGAATGATAGTTTCCACTCATGAGCTACACAAATTATTCGTTTAGAACAACCATTGGCACCAGTAACGAGAGCTATACTTGGGAATTGCACAACTTTAATATTGTGAATAAGCATCATCTGTAGAATAGTGTATTCACTATCACCTTAAGAAGAAGAAAACTTATGAAATAATTAGGAAGAGAAATAACAAAGTAACCAGAATATGTCCACAATATGAGAAAAGCGGCTAAAAAATTCTCTCGATTGACATCAATTTCAGACATTTTATCGCTGTTGGTGAAAAGTTTAATATATGTTATAGTCAGTTCTACTAACTTAGAATAAACTCTAATGAATATATATAAATCTATACATAAATATTTATGTTATAACTTTTTGTTTTAATAAATAAAAATTTAATTTAAGAATCCTTGTTGCTTTAAATAGTCAACAATAGTGTTAATGAAATTAGACAAATCAGTCTCATTACCAGATAAGTTAAAGTAATTATCTAAATCCGAAGCTTGATCGATATTGATAACCAAAGAATTCGAGCTACCAACTGAATTAGCAATTTTATCAGTTTCATTGGTCAATGTGATTACACCAGAACCAGCTTTAACCAATTCATTGATTATGAAGGAATCATTATTATTGACCAATTTAGTTATTCTTCTTTCTGAGTTTAACTCATTCAAGACTGATTGTAAAGCAAATGACAAATAATCAGCTTGTTTTGAGTTTGAAGCGTTATTAATGGCAATAACAAAACCCTGCTTTGACCTAGGTGGATTAGTAGACCTTAAGATGGAAACAACCTCTGGATAAGAAAACCATTCCGGGATTTCAGTACCGTCTTTTAATCTTTGTCTTAATTCAGTACCAGAAATGTTAGCGGTTTTAGTTTTAGATAAATCAATGGTATCAATTGGGGCATACCTATCTTCATCAGGCAAATAAGTGACCATTCTAAATGGAACAATTTTGATTGGTAATTCATCTTTAACGGTGTTCAATAAATCCTGAGCATCATAAGGACCATAAAAGTCAACCCCTTTTGAGTTTTTACCTGGTCCAGCATGATCTCTACCCACAATGAAATGATCAACACCATAGTTTTGACGAATTAAAGCATGCCATAATGCTTCTTTATCACCCCCCATTCTCATAGCTAACGGCAATAAAGATAAAGTGGCCAAATTTTCAGGGAATTTCTTTAAAATTTGCTTATATACCTTAACTCTAGTATGATGATCGATATCACCAGGCTTGGTCAATCCAACAACTGGATGAATTAAAATATGCCCAGTTTCACCTAAGTCTTTAGCAGCCCTAATAGTTAATTCTCTATGTGCCCTGTGCATAGGATTTCTAGTTTGGAAAGCAACTATATTATGATCTTTCCAACCTGATTTTTCAAATTCGTTTCTTAGTTGTGTTGGGTTTTTTCTAGAGTCAACATAATCATAATGTTTTGGATAATTCAAACCTTTTAAGGAACCACCGATATAATATTCACCAGCAATGTCATTTAAGTATTTAACTGCGGGATGTTCAGGGTCACCTCTGAACACATTTTCAGCTTCTAATTGTTTATTTGGCTTATAAATAGATTCAATAGTCAATAAAGCTAATTTGGAATCATCTCTTAAATCATTTAACACCAATTTATCACCGACTTGGACCGATTTAGCAAAAGATTCATCAACATCTAAAGTGATTGGCATGGGCCATAATAAACCTTTACCATTTTCACTATTTTTAACGGACGATAATCTCATGTCATTAACAACAGAGTTATAATCATCTTCATTAAGGAATCCAGTTAAAGGAGAAAATCCACCATTTAAGATCAATTCTAAATCACATAACTGTCTTTCGGTTAAAGTTAAATATTTGTAAGACTTTGATTCAATTTCATTTAACAAACCAGATTTGATACTTGAGTCTCTAATTACCAAATCTTGTAATACACCACCGTGAGGAGTTGGGATCATTTTTCTAAAATACTTTAGTTGCTTGTGTTATTGAATGAAAATAAATATAAAAATACACTAAAAGGTAGTAAAACACTCTGAAAAATTTTGAAGGTTTATATAAAATTCATTATCATTAAACCATTGCACGTGACATGACTAAAGCAATTTTTTTTTCTGCTGAAATGGATGCAAACAAATTTAGCAGCAATTTGTTTCTTTGAGGTTTTTGAGGTATACGTAGATGAATATAATAAGTAATTTAAATGAAAGCTTAAAAATTCTTAAAAAAGTCTTGGAAATTTTGATGTGCTTATGATTAAGTAAATCAGCACAATAAGAACAACAATTGAAATCATGTGGAGTCAAGCATAATATTAAAACATTGACGACTAAGTGATGTTGTTTGAGCCATCCACATCATATTATGAAAAGAGAAAGGTCCATATAAGTACCCTTGACTTGAGAGATTCTCAAACCATGTTCCATTTCTCCTGCTCGGCGACACCACGGAATTGAAACCAGGATCCATTGTTCTGGTGGTTATATTTCGATTATTGGGATCAAATATACTTAGAGAATAAGTTAGAAGATTTCGTGGGATCAAATATACTTAGAGAATAAGTTAGAAGATTTCGCGGAGACACGTATAAAAATTACTAAGCGTTAACAAAAGTTTGGATATTGCGGAAGTTTGAGTACCAACGATTCTACCTTGTTGAATACCATGTTGCGATAGGAGGAATGGCATATTGCCATAGGTGCTTAAGCAATTTAACTTCTAAGATGTATCGTATCCTCGAAACTTTGGAAACATATAAGGGAATACCATATTAATGTGTTTCCAGTGTGTCTATCCACTACTATATTTGTCTTGTAACATCCGGGAGTCATATAAACAGTTTGAATCACTCGATCAAAGTGATTCACTGGAGAAGAAATTTGCGACATCAGAAACAGGACCCCCACGGCCACTTTTAAATCAAAGTATAACGTGGAGGACACCATCACCATATGAGTACTTTTCAAGTGGGGGACGTGGAGGTATTAATTCATCATTTCTTGACTATTGGTTAGTGTTAACCTGAAGCTGGTAGCGTTTAGTCTCTTATATATGGCTTCTTTGCTATTAGATTTATAATCAAATCAAGCGCGACATTTCAAAGTGGATCTCCAATGTTTGATCTTGCCCCGACGTTTAATTAACTTGATAAATTCAATTGATTTATATATAATAATACAACAAACGAAGATCAACATGAAATACAATCCTCTTTCTAGGACATTAGTCAATAAACAATTCTACTAAGTGTGCCTTTCGCTAATTAAAATCATCTATTAGTAATAAGAGAATAATCGGTCAAGTCAAATCCGGCAAACGGACTAAACTAGTTATGATAATGTCGGCGTACTTAAGTTGAATCAAATGATTAGAAATAACGTTAGGCCAACAGTTCGAACCAGTTGAGACCAATTCTAAACTACTTACGACGGCAAACTTTAACTCTGAATTGTGTCTTGGTTGCAAATGATATCACAATCACATTACGCCAAACATAAAATACTGTCCTATACTATCCTTCTCCTTACTTATCCTTTGAAATTCATCACTGTGACTTAAAACATGGATCTTGATGGGTATACCTCATGTTTCTATTCTGCCAGCTTCCTGGCCTAAGTCGTTCAGTCGAAGGCTAAATGGGGGACGAATGTTTTATACAATAATTCCTTCGCCGAAATGTCGTAGACCACTTTTAATTTAAATTGAGAAATATTTCCAACAAAATTTTAAATTCTTTTTTATCAACTTTTTATTTAAAGAGAATTATATTAGTTACAAAGAATTATTACAAACAAAGATGTCTGCTCCAACGTATGTATACAATTGAACAAATCCCATTGCAGTCAACTATCCAGCCCACTAATTGAGTATATAATATTCACCTTTATACTGGTTTTATTTTTCATATGTAGCTTGACCACTCACACCTCGAATTTTCATGGGGCAAAAATAAATAAAATCCCAACGAAAACCCCTTTGAGAAATTTTTCACTTTTATACTTGAGCTAGGTTTTCATTTTAAACTTATCAAGAACAAGTGAATTGAGTCTCGGAAAAGTGTGGAAATTTATTAGAACAGATATTTCAACTATTGGCAAGTTCTTCTGAAAAAAAAAAGTACAAGTAGGAAATATTAGAATGACTGAGAGAATGACGTTGATTCAAAATCATTTATCGAGTACTAACATTATTCCTAGTGGTGATATTGGTTTAATCGGTTTAGCCGTTATGGGTCAAAACTTAATTTTAAATATGGCTGACCACGGTTTTACTGTTGTTGCTTATAACAGAACTGTTGCAAAAGTTGATGAATTTTTAGATAATGAAGCTAAAGGTAAATCTATCATTGGTGCTAAATCAATTCAAGAATTATGTGCTAATTTAAAGAGACCAAGAAGAATTGTTCTTTTAGTTAAAGCCGGTAAACCGGTTGATGCTTTTATTGATCAATTGTTACCATATTTGGAAAAAGGGGATATCATCATTGATGGTGGTAACTCTCATTTCCCAGATTCAAACAGAAGATTCGAAGAATTAAATAGTAAAGGTCTTTTGTTTGTTGGTTCAGGTGTTTCTGGTGGTGAAGAAGGTGCTAGATATGGTCCATCTTTGATGCCAGGTGGTCATAAAGATGCTTGGCCACACATCAAAGACATTTTCCAATCAGTTGCTGCTAAGTCTGACGGAGAACCATGTTGTGATTGGGTTGGTGATGCTGGTTCAGGTCATTACGTTAAGATGGTCCATAATGGTATTGAATATGGTGATATGCAATTGATTTGTGAGGCTTATGATTTAATGAAGAGATGTGGTAAGTTTACCAACAAAGAAATGGGTGATGTTTTTGCTAAATGGAACAAGGGTGTTTTGGATTCATTTTTAATTGAAATCACTAGAGACATTTTATACTTTAAAGATCCAACCGATGATACTCCATTATTAGAAAAAATCTTGGATACCGCAGGTCAAAAAGGTACTGGTAAATGGACTGCCATTAATGCTTTAGATTTAGGTATGCCAGTCACTTTAATTGGTGAAGCTGTTTTTTCAAGATGTTTGTCTGCCTTAAAAGGTGAAAGAAAAACAGCTTCTACTAAATTAACTGGACCATCTCCAGTTGAAATCACCGATAAACAACAATTTATTGATGATTTGGAACAAGCATTATATGCTTCTAAAATTATTTCTTATGCTCAAGGTTTCATGTTGATTAATGAAGCTGCTAAAGAATATGGCTGGAAATTAAACAACCCAGCTATTGCTTTAATGTGGAGAGGGGGTTGTATTATTAGATCTGTTTTCTTGGGTGAAATTACTGCCGCTTACAAAGAAGATCCAAAATTACAAAACTTATTATTCCATCCTTTCTTTAACAAAGCTATTACTAAAGCTCAATCAGGTTGGAGAAACACTATTGCCAAGGCCGTTGCTTCTGGTATCCCAGTTCCAGCTTTTACCACTGCTTTATCTTTCTACGATGGTTATAGATCAGAGACTTTACCTGCTAACTTGTTGCAAGCTCAAAGAGATTATTTCGGTGCTCATACTTTCCAAGTCTTACCAGGTAAAGAAAATGATTTCTTGAAAAAAGATCAATGGATTCATGTCAATTGGACAGGTAAAGGTGGTAACGTGTCCGCTTCCAATTATGATGCTTAATTGTTAAGAAGAGGAAATCTTTAAAATTTGAAACATGAACCTGTTCTGTTTTTCAATATTCCTTTCAAGTATATACCTTAAATCAATATTAAAATTACTTCAGCTTTTTTCTCTACTCCACGATTTATTAAATTTTGTTTACTTACGTTTGGGATTTTCAAAGAAGCGATATTGTAGGATATTGTAGGTTCAGAACAGTATCAAAGTGAAGCACTATGACTAAATCATATATTCCTATAAAAATTAAAGGTAAAATTCTTCAAGAATATAAAAAATACAAAAAAGAAACAAGAAACAAAAGTAATATAATAATAAACAATAAATATCTTAAACAGTTAATGGATCTCTTCTATTCCATTTTAATAACAAATGATCTTTAGGAAAAATAGTTGCAAACACTTGAATTTCCTCAGATAATTCAGTTTTAGTATGAATTAAATCAGCATGTAATAGAACCTTACCTAACAAAGCGGTGAATAAAGTGAAAACATAGTTTTTACCAATGCATGCGTGAGGGCCATAACCGAAGACTAACCAATTACGTTTAACCATATCATCGGTAGCTTCTTCCCATCTTTCAGGTATAAATTCATCAGGATTTTCATAAATGTTTTCATCATGCAAAGCAGGATAAAAGGTTGGAATAATCATTGAACCTTTTGGAACACTATAATCTTTAGTAATTGGGAAAGGTTGTTTAGCCACATAAGGAACCATCAAAACTGGAGGTCTATACCTTAAACATTCTCTAACAACATTATTAGTATAAGTCATTTCACCAATTAAATCTAAATCTAACCTTCTAGTTAAGTCGTTATTTCTGACTTGCAATTGTTCTTGTCTAACCTTTTTAGCAATATCAGGTCTATCAGCAACAATTTGAAATAACCAGCAAGCTAAAGAAGAAGAAGCATCTTGAGATGCAAATAAAAAGGTGAAGACAGCTTCACTGATTTCTCTTGAAGAAAATTCTCTACTTAACAACTTAGCATCTTCGCCGGTTAATTTATTTTCCCTTGCATCTTTCATTAAGGAAATCCATTTTTCCATTAAAGAATTTGGTGCTTTACCATTTTCAAAGATATCTTCCTTAGCTTTAGCAGCACATTCTTGAAAAATTAACATAGTTTCATTTGCAATTTTTTTACCATACCAAGTTTTAGTAAAAGGAATAATAATTGGGAAATTAACCAATTCTAAAGCAGCGGTAATTCTAAAATAATTATCACAAATTAAAGTTATTTGTTCTTCAGTAATGTAATCTCCACAGAAAGTTCTTAAAGACAAAGCACACATCAATTCTCTAAATTCAGGGAAAAATTTTCTTGAATCATCATAAGAAAGAAAACGTTCAATATAAAGATCCATGTATTTTTCTTGAATAGGAATATAATCCTTTAAAGCAGAAACGGTAAATAAACCGTTTAAAGATTTTCTATAATCAATATGAGCTTTACCGTCTAAAAATACCCAATTACTTGGTCTTAAAATTTTAGTAGCTACATCAACCAAACAAGGTTTAAGATATTTTGGAGAATTTAAAATTTTTCTTGACAAATCTCTGGTTGAGGCAATAACAACGAATTTATGGAAAACGGCAACGCAAGACAAATCACCTGAAGCCCATTTACCCTTATATTCTTCAAACTTTGGATCTAAAGACTCTAAGAATGGACCCATAATGGGCCACATTTTTAATTTTGGACCTTCAATACTCCCTTTCTTTTTAAGATAATCAACTTGTTCATAAGTTAACAATAAAACAACAAGAGTGATAATGATTTGCAAAGTACTCAACCCAAGTACTACATCTTTAGCTTTATCAGCAACTTTTAAAAGAAATCCTTGATCGAGGAGATCAGGAGGATTAAATGATGTGCTATTGACACTCATATTTCTATTTCCGAGCCAGTTTCCCTTTATCTATTTCTATAATGCACCTCTAAGGAACCTCTTCCTACGATATATGTATATATATATATATATATCTATAGGTATCAAACTTAGGGAAGTGTTAAAAGAAAGGACAATTCTCCAAATTGAAAAGAAAATAACTAATATATACACAAAATAAAATTTGACTATCGCATTGGACTTAAAAATTTTCGTTTGAATCGGTTATAAACGATCGTTTACTATCGCGAAGGGACGGGAGTTTTGTACGGACGTTAAAGACTTCGTACCATTTTAATACCAGTTTTGGATAATCTCTAGCACTATCGACTTTATTTGTAGCAGAGTTTATATGGTGTGATATTCCATGGTTTTAGTAAATCAAACAGGAGCCTGAGAGATGAACTTAGGACTGTACGAATTTTCATTACAAGGTAATGTGAGCACTAGCACCTAAGAATGCCAACTCAAACTATAATCTTAATAATCTTAAGCAATGACTGATACGGGAGGCTATACAAGAGTAATAGTATAATATCCTGATCAACCGCAAACGCTTAAAAGCTCTTGTTGTTTTTAAGGACATTCAATAATCATTTAAACGATGCCATAACACCACGGAAGTTGCAATGCTTCCTAAAACAGACTTCCGTTCCCGAGCGCTTCTGTGGCACCACGCTTGGGTCGAGAAACTAGAGGAACGGGCAACAATTTATACGAGACTCGTACGACGCATGTGGAGCTAACGCGCATTATTTCGATTGGAAAATACATCTCAAGTATTAGTAACAATAATGCCTGAACTCCTGATAAATAGAAGAGAACGAACTGTTTAGCCCTGAATGGAAATGGTTGCTGTTGAGCTTAGGCAGATGCAAAAGTTTGAAGCAGTGTCATATTAAACGACCAATTTCAATCATTCAACTTGAACCACACGGCCAATACACCAGCCTTGTCTTCTTCAGTAAAGGCATGCCCTAAGCAATGGCATTTAGAGCTAACCTTTGATAAACTCCTACTAAACTACTATAATCACGACATATTAAAATGTCGAAAACGAGGCCCTAGAATGGCACCAAAATAATCAGTAGGTAGGCGGCAAAATACGACATCGTGGAATAAACGTTAAGCCCAACTACTTTCATCGCTCGTTTCCCAATGCGATGAGATGAAAAATGTACTTTTTTTTCTCTATTGAGTAACCTTGAATATGGCTAAAAGAAAGAATAGAACAAGTGAAGAGAGAAGAAAAAGGTTCAAGCTGGATGCAGACACACAGTTGGCCCAAGGATTGTTTAATGATGACTTGGAAGTAGATGAAACGACCCAAGAACAATGGGATGAAGCTGAACAGAGCTATGAATTGAAACCAAGATCAATTCAAACTAAAGAAGTCATGGAATCACTTCCAATCAAAAGATCTGATGGTAAAGTGGAGAGAGTACATAGGGAGGTGATACAAAAAGAAAGTAACGAGG
This sequence comes from Yamadazyma kitorensis, assembly GCA_030572015.1. Lineage (NCBI taxonomy): Eukaryota > Fungi > Ascomycota > Pichiomycetes > Serinales > Debaryomycetaceae > Yamadazyma > Yamadazyma kitorensis. The sequence goes on along the minus strand of JAJLZC010000020.1, from coordinate 73,318 downwards.
ATAATGAAGAAGAGGAAAGAAAGGCAGCTGAACTAGAAAAACAACTTCAAGCAAAAAGAGAAGAATGTGAATCAGAATCAGAATCAGAAGATGAATTTAATGATTCAAAACTAAGTCCACAAGAAAGGTTAGTTAAAATAAAAGAAGAGATTGCTAATTTGGCGTCGAAACTTATAGAAGATCCAGAAGAAAATGTAGTATGCTTGACTAGGTTACGGAAAATGTCGATGTCAAAGAATTTGGTAGCCAGTCAACTATCAATAATATCATTAATTCCGGTATTTAAAAGTTTAGCACCAAGTTATAAAATCAGAGCTTTAACTGATGCTGAAAAGAGAGAAAAAGTTACAAAAGAAGTGGCTAGATTAAGGCAGTTTGAACAATCTTTGATTTATAATTATAAGTTGTTTATTGACAATTTAAGTACTTTGTCTAAAGTATCAAGACTGAATAGTGAAAACAATAAAAAAATTACCAATGAACAAATTAATTTGGGCCAATTATCAATGAAAGCGATTTGTGAATTGACCTTGTCATCGTTGAGATATTTCAATAATAGAAATGATTTATTTACAATAATAATCAAAAGATTGAATAAAAAACCAAAAGATGCAGATGATTTATCAATTTTTATTAGATGTATTAGGGTATTGGAAACCTTGTTATTAGAAGATAAAGAACATGGTGAAATTTCTCATGATCTAGTTAAAATTTTATGTAAGTCAATTAAAGACAAAAATTTTAGGGTTGATGAATCAGTTATAAATATCTTCTTATCTTTGTCACTTTTAGATGACTATAACCCAAATCTTGATGAAAATAGACAAAAAAGACCTGAAAAGTTAAAGAAGAAGGATAGAGTCCATTTATCTAAGAAACAAAGAAAGGCAAGGAAAGAAATGAAAGAAATTGAAGAAGAATTGGAACAAGCTAAACAAACTGTAACTGCTGAAGAAAGAGAAAAGTTTCAAGCAAATGTGTTAAAAATGTTGTTGACATTATATTTAGAAATCTTAAGAGCTGGTTCACAATCAATTAACTACTCTTCAGGTAACAAAAACGATGCAAGTTCATTGATGGCTCCTGTATTGGAAGGATTATCAAAGTTTGGTAAGATGGCAAATTTTGACTTGTTAGGTGACTTTTTAGAGGTTTTGAGAGAAATAATGACAGATATAATTGATTACCATTCATTAGAAAACGAGGATGGCCCAGATGATGATACTGAAAATGATCAATATTTAGGTGGTGGATTATATGATCCTAAACAAATTAGAACCATTTTGTTGTGTATTGTTACGTCATTTTCCTTAACTTTGAATCACTCATCGGTAGGAAGATTGCCAATTAGTTTAGATTTATCCAAATTTATTGCATCATTATATTTAATTTTATCCGACCTTTCATTAGATTGTGATTTAGAGTTCAGTCATAAAACTTTAAGATTGTTAGATCCATTATCAGTCACAAATATTCTTGAAAAGCCGTCAGTTAACGTATCTACAAAATCTGAATTATTGTTGAATTGTCTTGATTCTATATTCTTTAGATCAAGAAATGGCTCAATCTCAAGAGCTATAAGTTTCACAAAAAGATTGTATGTTTCAATTTTACAGACTCCAGAAAAGACCTCATTAGCTACATTGAAATTCATTGGTAAATTAGTTAATAAACATGGTGAAAGTTTGAAAGGGTTATGGAACACCGAAGAAAGAATTAGTGGAGAAGGTAATTACAATTTAGGAATCGAATTAATTAAAGATATAGAGCTAGAAAGGAGCAACGCCGATGCGTCCACATTATGGGAAAATGTATTGTTGGACAAACATTACTGCCCCATGGTAAGAGATAATTCAAGATCTTTAATGAAATTAAGTAAAGTTAATGATAGAAAAGTTTAAAGTAAATAGTATTTTCAGGCATTTAATTTTACATGTATATCAAATACCTATGTTGTATCTATTACACATTAGCTCGGAGTAGTAACGATACCCAACCCTTCCATATAATAAATACTTATTTTTAATAGTTAGAGGTTGTTTAACCCTTTTCTGAAGTCCCTCATCAGAAGTGCAAAGGATTAAAAAAAAATTGATCTGATCATTAACGATTTCATCAATCAATTCCATCTTGATAAACTTCGTAGCACCTTTTAAGAGAAAGGGACCATCTCAAGTGTAGATATATATATTTACTTCGGTATAGGGATTGGTACTAAATTGCTACATCATAAATTACTTTTATTTTATTTCCAGTTTTGCCTTTCCTTTCCCTTTCCCTTCTTTATTTTTTGAGTTACTTGCAGCTAGACACTAAAAGAGTTTGAATAGGGAATTAATTGAATAGCTATATAAGATGGTCATGGAAGTGTTAGGTGAGAACGATGATTTCATACTCTTATTCATTGTTGTTGCAGCAATTGTATCGTTGACTATTTTATTAATTATTTATAGAATTTACATTATTAACAACAGACGAGATTATAAATTGATAGGGTCAGATTTGGTTGGGAATTATGATTTACCTTATGAGTTTTTAAATGATGAAGAGTCGTTATTACAATTATCGGAAGAATTTGATTTTAAACGTTTGTCACCAGAAGAACAAAGATCTTATTTAGAAGCAGAGCAATTCTGTCAGGAAAACCCTCCCCATTTTAAGAATACTAGAGGCAGGAGCTTAACTCATGAAGATGATTTGATTATTAAAGATAGAGGAATTCAAGCATTTGAATTTGAACAAGACTTTTCAAGCTTACAACCTAGATTTGTAGTTGCTGACAAAACAGAAATCAATTTTGATAATAATGACTTACCCTATTCAACAGCTACGTCTATATTAAATTATTGTTTACCTGTTAAGAATAGAACCTTTTCAGACACGATTTATTTTGAAACCAAGATTTATGAATTTTCAAATTTGAATAATCCGAATGGTCATTTCTCGATTGGGTTAGTAACTAGGCCTTACCCTTCTCAATTTAGGTTACCAGGTTATAATAATTTTTCAATAGCTTATGAATCCACTGGGAACTTAAAAATCAATAAACCATTTCCAACTCCTTTACAACAACACTTAGGTGAACAAAGTTTGTTTAATGCTTTGGTATTACCACCGTTATCTCAGTCGGATATTGTTGGATTTGGTTATCATGTAACTACGGGCACTGTATTTATAACTCGTAATGGAAAAAAGATAATGGATGTAATGAGAGGCTTATTTGTTGATATGTACCCAGCAATAGGATGCTTTCTGTCAAATGGGAAATTCCAAGTTAATTTAGGTCAGCTTGGGTTTGTTTGGATTGAGGCTAATGTTCGTAAATATGGTTTCATATCTACTAGCGACTACAAAAGATTAAAAGGAGATAGAGGATTAGCTTCTTTACCTAAATATGGCCAACTGATATCCAAAAATGGTGATCAACTATTAGATAAAGGTGAAGAGTTACCTCCAGGATACCCAGAAAATGAAATTGATTTTTTTGGTAGATCAAGTAAAGAATTATACAACAATATTGGATCTTCTTCTAAATCTCAAGGTAATGGAATAAATGAAAAATCTGAAATTGATGATGAAGCTAAAGAGAAGCATAATAGCTCATCGAACATTACCAACGAGCCTGAAGAAGTCATGGATTTAAGAGAAAGAATATATGAGCAAAATACCACCACTAGTTTGGACGAAGGCGAGGACAGTAATAATAATGACGATAATGACAACAGAACTAATAGTGAAAATTCACCTTTGATTTCCCAAGGTACTCAGAGTTCAATTGTGAATTATGGCACTGGATCACAAAGTGTACTTGCTGAACTAGCTCGATCAGATGACCTAGGCGAAGTACTAAGTGATAACAAAGTGTCAAACTCAAGTAATATAACTTCATCGCAAGAGTTAGAATCATCACAAGAACTCCCTGACACAAACCGAAATTCCATCTCAAACCTGAATTCAGATTCTAGATCTAAGAAATCAAAGAGTAAGAAGAAGAAAAAGAAGAGTAAGAAGACAAGTAAGAAGTAGGTATTTGCTACACATCATTTTATAGGATATATATTACAATAAGGGAAGGGATTCAAAAATTCGATTATTACGGCTCGGTAAATTTCCACACTTGCTACAATTCTGCTATCAATACTAATACGCCTACTATTAATAATAAGAATTATTGATGGTAAATAGTTTTTTTTCTTCTTTGTGCTGGAAATTTTAAATCCATTAGGTAAAGAACTGTAAATTAAAAAATGAATTTCAATCTTTAAAATTTGTCGACCTCTGCACTTTTTCTTGGTCTACCTCTTGGTCTTTTAACGCTTGGAATTGTGCTATCGTCAATAACCCTTGGAGGCTTTTGTTTCTTCATACCATCGATTCTAATACCTTTAACAGTTATTCCAGTTTGTTCAATTGGAAATTTTCTTGGTCTACCCCTTTTGTCTTTTTTTTCTATCAAATTTTGAACTTCATATTGATCATATCCATGAGCCGATGAATGGCTTGACTTCTTCTGGATATATGGTAACATACCGTTACCATTCACAGAGCCGTTGCCATTGGCAAAACCATTTGCTCTATCATGTTTTTTCAAGTTTTTATAATTGGGATGATTAGAATCAATATACTCATTAGTAGAAGGGTCTAATAATAAAATCCTTGGTCTTCCTCTTTTCTTTTTATCTTTGGAGTCTTTGCCAACCATATCAATATGAGTTGCACTGAAGTCTCCGCTAACAAGTTGAGTATTAATACGGTCTTCAATGCTACCTGTATTAGCGAGACCAATAGTGGGGATATTGACATTGGCATTAGCAGATTTTTTGGCCCTTGGTTTTTTAACTTTAGATTTATCATTGTCAGATAAGTCACTGTTAGTTTTGGCATTCTTAGGTCTTCTGCCTCGTTTTGGAATTTCATCATTTGAAGATGCATCCTTAGTGCCATCATGATCAATATTGGATCTTTTAGTCGATCCCTTTTTCTTTTGAGTGGGTGATGCCTGTTCTATTTGTTGAGGTGGTTGGACTTGGACTTGTTGTGGTTGAAGTTGCTGTAATTGTTGAGACTGAACTTGCTGAACATTGATGCTGTCATATGTATCGTTGTTATATGAGTTCTCAAAACCATGATCCATTAATTGAGTTGGTTGAACTGGTTGTACGGTTTGTTGAACAGGGATCTGTGTTTGTTCTTGTTGTACGCTCTGTTCAGGTTGTACTTGAACAACGTGCTGCTGTTGAAGATGTTGTTGCTGAGCTTGCTGAGCTCGTTGTTGGGCTTGTAAATGCTGTTGTTGCAATTGTTGGTACTCTTGGGATTGCTGTAAAGGTAGTTGATTTAAATGGTTATGCATTTGATATTGATGATAAGGTGAACTTTGTTGTTGTTGTTGTTGTTGTTGTTGTTGTTGTTGTTGCTGTTGTTGTTGCTGCTGCTGTTGTTGTTTCAATGTATCATATTGATAACTTTGACGTTGTGCTTGAGGCTGATGAGTAGCCTGGACTTGCAGAGGTGGACTATGATTTTGGCTATGGCTCTGCAGTTTTTCACGTTGTACTTGTTGTTGTGCATGAGCTTGAGCTTGGGCCTGAGCTTGAGCCTGTGCTTGTTGCTGTTGTTGAAGAAGGACCTGTTGTTGATATTGACTCATGCTATTGACCGGTTGCAAAAGTTGCTGATATTGTTGGTACTGTTGAGGATGCATTTGGAAATAGTTGTCATAAATACTGTTTGATACAACGCCAGGAGCAGATGTACTTGTAGCAGCAGTATTACCAACGGTTGAATTTGCAGTGGAGGAGCCCGGAGTACCAGCATATTGTTGATATTGAGGTTGTTGTTGCTGCTGCTGCTGCTGCTGTTGTTGTTGTTGTTGCTGCTGCTGCTGCTGCTGCTGCTGCTGCTGTTGTAACAACTGCTGTTGTTGAGCATAGTTTTGATAATTTCTATAACCCAAAGGGGCTCCATTGATACCACTCATTTGATTCATTTGATTCATACCAGTCATTCCACCAGCCATTCTAGAATTATTGGAGTTATTATTGGTATTGGCTTGATTGGCGGCAACATGAGGGCTCATGTTGGATTGTTGTTGATAGTTATAAGTTCTAGCACCATTATATAGTTTAGGACTTACACCTTGCACACCTTGTACGTTTTGTACACCCTGGACACCCTGGACGCCCTGTGCACCGTTTTGAATGCTTGACCCTCTAGACCTATCGTTTGCAGGAGCACCCCCAATATTACCATATGGATATTGATTATACATCTTGTTTTTATCCCTTTCTTTTCCTATCTTTTTCTACGGATTCGATTGATTGTAACCTTATAGAACTTAGTCCTGATATTAGTCTCGATACTGTATCGATCCTACACTAGCCGCCCTATAAAATTGATCGATTACACTAGATCCAACTTTTGTACTTCACTAACGATATATAACTTATTTTTTTTTTCCCTTTTTTTTTTTAAATAATAAATTCCCAGTTAAAAAAAAAAATTCAAACGGACTAAGTCTGTATGAGTGGGATTGGCAGCGTCAGTGTTAAGGTTACGGCTACGACTGGCCAAAGTGGTGCTACCAGCGCTAGTATGTCTATATATATGTATATATAGTATATGTATCTACAATGTCTGCTACCCAGACTGGCTGTCACTCAATACTAACAGTGGTATTTGATACTCCAATATAATTTTTTTATTTTAAAAAATTTTAATTGGAAAAAAAAAAAAAAAATAAAAAAAACGGTTTTTCCACTGACACGTCCTGAAGGAAATCGGAGGAGAAATAAGGCGAGAAATTGATGAGAACAGGACGACAGAGGGCACACAGACGCAGTAGGTTAGTGTAAACTATTCTTGTTGTAGGTACTATATAACGAAAAATAAGATATCTATTAATTTAATATGACTAACTTCTTGCTTGGGATTTGGGATAATAATGAATCTTGGAAATAATCAACAAATTGTTTCGAATCAACCAATTTTTCATTATATTTGACTTTAAATTCAACATCTACACTACTAGACCCAATTGGCTTTGATACTGAATTAGATGAACCTAAAAGATCATCAAAATCACTTATTGAGGTCAACATTGGCGATTGATACGACGATGAGCCATAAAATTTATAATCAATATCGTAAACTTCAAATCTATTGATATTTGCAGATGGGACTAACAACTCATCAAATATATCATTGGTATCCAGTATAGGACTCGAAGATGGGGACGATGCATAATGAGGAAATTTGGAACCATATGTTTTGATGATGGCAGAATGTATACTATTTTCAAATGCATATTTAAATTTATCTTTTGAAATATCTTCACCCAAGTCTGATGTCAATTGAATTGTTAATATATTTTTAGGTTTTGGTGTTTCCTTCTTAGTTTCTTTTGATTCTTTGACCAAATCATTGGATTTAAGTGATTTTGGATCAACGATTTCAACCTTTGACAAATCTAAATGTTGCTTTGATTTGATGAATTCACTAATTGATGATACCGAACTCTTACTGATTTCTCCCAAATATGCTAAAATATCACCTTTTAATAATCTACCCTTAGGTCCTGAAGCTTCAATTTTTTCAAATGCTTCTTCTTTAGATATGTGGTGTTTGTGTAATAATAGTTCAACTGAAGGGAATAACTTTTGGTTGACATCTGGTTTGACAAATACAGAATGATTAACTGGTTTTGATTCTGTCGTACCTTTTGGTTCTTGTTTTGGTTCTTGTTTTGGCTCTTCTTTTGGTTCTTGTGGTTCTTCTTTCGGGGTTTGCTTTTGTTCAACGGCAGGTTCACTAAGACTTGATAAGTCATCACCAGGCTCTGCTAAAAATGCAATTGGTTTACCAACTGGAATCCCAGACTCTCCTTCTTTAACCAACAATTTCCACATTATTCCATCATCTTGGGCTTCTACATCGATGGTAGCTTTATCAGTTTCAACTTCCAACAAAACATCACCGGCAGCAAACTCATCACCCTCTTTTACTTTCCAAGATGTGATACCACCTTCCGTCATTGTTGGAGACATTGCTGGCATATTAAATGCTGATGATGCATTCAAGACTCTACCATTATGAAGTTGTCCTTTGGCAACTAAACCTAAATTCTTTTTAGTTATATTGGTCACGGATCTAAACATAACTCAATCCTACTTTGTTCTATACCACAATCTATGAATATGTGTCAGTACCTAATGTGTAGCTAATATACTATCTATAAAAAAACCTAAGAAGCGTCCTTGATCAACTCTAAGTGTATAATTTTTCACTAACTGGTTAACAAATTCAATGGTATTTAATCCCCGAACGGGAGCGACCTTTCCGCCAGAACTCAAATACCACGACATATCCAAAGTGCGTCTTATGATTATGTAATAACTTATCTAATAAATAGTCCAGCATGTCAATCCACCAATTGCGAAACAATTTCTTTTCCTTTATCCCGAGTTCTTTTTTTGTGTGCACGAACTTTGTGACCAACGCGAAATTAATTCCAGCTGTGTGAGTGTTTTTTAACAGCTAGTGCGAATTTTGGCCAGGCATGGGAATATTAGGGACAGACAGTAGCGCCCGGAGTGACAGTCTTCCCACCCAAAAGATCGCACACGCAACAAACGAGTGAAAGAAAATCTTTTTGTATAGACTTAAAAATTGTTATTATATTTTATTTATATTGACACACACATCAAAGGTTAACTAGAACAAGGAGGTAATTTATAATAGTTTTGTCTTTTTTGGATATCAGGTATTTTGATTAACTCTTTTACAGACTGTTTTAAACAAATTTTTAACCATATTTTCCCATATCAGTCCTTATTCCGAAAAGCAACGAGATAGAAAGGCACAAGATAAATTCAAGTAAGGTCATTAGAACATAAGAATATAAAATCAAATAGAGCTTATAGAAAATGACAAGCTCTATAAGCAACTTAAGCCTATTAAGGTTTTCATCTATTTCGAAAATGTTTAAGAAATATTTAAGATTTATAGGTCCAGGCTTGATGGTGAGTGTAGCATATATGGATCCAGGTAATTATTCAACTGCTGTAGCTGCTGGTTCAGCTTATCAATACAAATTATTATTTCTGATTTTATTGTCAAATTGTTTAGCTATATTTTTACAAACTTTATCAGCAAGATTAGGTTGTGTAACTGGATTGGATTTGGCCACAAATTGTAGAATCAATTTACCTTATAGAATCAACATTTTCATTTATATAATGGCTGAAATAGCTATCATTGCTACAGATATAGCTGAGGTTGTTGGTACTGCTATAGCCTTGAATATATTATTTAATATCCCTTTAATAGTGGGGGTTGTCATAACCATTATAGATGTGCTCATCGTCTTGATGGCTTATAGACCAAAAGGTCCTTTGTTATTTATAAGAATTTTTGAATCTTTTGTATCTTTACTAGTTACTGCAACAGTGATTTGTTTTGGTATAGAACTTTTCCAGGTTTCTAATGATAAGACAATCGACTTCAAAGTAATTGAAGTATTAAAAGGTTTCTTACCAAATGAAAAAGTGGTTGATATGAGTGATAGAGAAGGAGGAAGTGGTTTATTTTTAAGTTTGGCTATATTAGGGGCTACCGTTATGCCTCATTCTTTATATTTGGGTAGTGGTTTAGTCCAATCAAGATTAAAAGATTTTGACCTTAAACATGGTCATTATAAACCGTTAAATACAGCTGATCATAGTATTATCGTGGATGATACTGATGGAACTGATGATAGCGACGAAAGAAATTTATTAAATGATTCACATACGAAAAATAATCTCCAACAGGATAATACAGAAGAAGATGATATCGACTCTTACAGACCTTCAATCCATGCTATCAATGATACAATGTCATACACTATAGTAGAATTAGTGATATCATTGTTCACAGTAGCCTTATTTGTTAATTCAGCTATTTTAATTGTTGCCGGTGCAACTTTAAAGAGTAAGCAGAACAACCAATCTTTTATGTTTTTTGGAAGAGATGATCATAGTGATGACAGTGATGCTGACAGTGATAGTGATGATGAAGATTACGACAATGCAGACTTATTCACTATTTATCATTTATTGAGCAGTCATTTGTCTCATACTGCAGGTTTAGTATTTGCCTTAGCTTTATTGTTTTCTGGTCAAAGTGCAGGTATTGTATGTACATTGGCAGGACAAATGGTTCTGGAAGGTTTTTTACTGTGGAGTTTACCACCAGTTACAAGAAGATTAATTACAAGAGGATTAGCTATTATACCGTGTTTAGTTGTGGTTACTATTACAGGTAGAGAAGGCTTGTCAAATATTTTAAATTTAAGTCAGGTTGTATTATCCTTATTGTTACCAATTGTTACAGCACCCTTAATTATATTTACTTGTTCTAAGCAAATTATGAAAGTTCCTATATTTTTCAGTGAATCAGATGAAATTGATGAAATTGAAATTGATTCCGGATATGATATAGAAGAACCAATTTCAACGAACACCACCTTGATTCAAAACAGTCATCAGAATAAAGCCAATAGTAACGCGGATAAGATGGAGGGCATAACAAGGTACAGAAGCTCAGAACCGGCTATCAAGTTACAAGATTTAAGAAATAGTCATCCATGTGCTGGGTTCGACGATGACGAAGATTATAATGCAAATCAAATTCAACTAAGAAACGAAGAAAATGAAAGATTGATGCAAACTGAATTGCCTTCAACTTCTAATCCATCTTATCAACGTAATCTCAACTTAGATACAGAAGATGATTCCCGTACCATAAGCAATGGATACGACGGTAGAAGAGGATCCATAAGACTGATCGACGAGCCAGTGGATGAATACAGAATCAAAGGATATAAAGATTTGAGCAATGGTCCAATAACTTCGTTATTCGCCATTTTAGTATGGGGTTTCATAACAATTTTGAACCTATTCTTAATTGGTAGCTTAATGCTAGGTTATGATGTACCGCTTTAAAGCATTTCCTACCACTAATCATTAACATTACTGCACTACATTCTATGCACATTATATAAGACTTCCATTTTGGAATACAATACACATTCATAATAAAGTCTCTTTATGACTATCGTGCGTCGACCGAAAATGAAAAATTGTGTTGAAAAAAAACGAGCAAAAGCACAGTTCAGTCTTACAGTTATACGGGAATTGAACAAGAATGGGGATTGATTCATTCATAGAGGACTCTTCGAAGTTGTTTTCAGCTTATCCTTCAACCACTACCGTGACAATAACATATGCCAATGAGGTAAAGAAGTCTGCAAAGAAGAAGAATAAAACACAAGCAACAACCGAAAGTGTTGATGACAATAAAAGAGCTAGTAACTCAGTTAAATTTAAGTGTTATGAAGCCAATTCTGGTAAATGCATTAAATATAAGACATACAAGATGAAGGAATTATCTAGATTATTGACGTTTTTGGGTCCAAGAGGGGTTAGTATAAATTCCCAACAAAAGCCTAAAAGATCTATCAAAGAAGTTGATACTGAAGTTGAAGAGACAGAAACTAATAAGAAAACCAAAACGGATAGTCAAGTACAATTACCTGGGTTAGCAAGCATAATGAGTAATAAAAAGTTTGATATCGAGACTATACCTGCGATCACTGAAACCATTGCATCCGGCAATAAAGAAGACAGTGTTGAACCCGATTCTAAGAATAAGAAGAAGAAAAAGAAGAAAGGTAAGAAATAGATCGATTCAAAGGTAAAGGTTGTAAAACAAGACAAAGTAAAGCGATATAATTTTTTTTAAATAGGAAAATAAAATAACTTTTATTTTCATATTGATCTGTATTAATATTGAAAACAACTTGTATAAACATTTATAAAAACTCTGAAAATTAAATTTTAGCACCAATTAAGAATAAGTATATACTTACTTTTTTTTTGAATTTTAAAATTTATTTTATCAAAACTTCCAATACCTTTATAAGAAGGTAAATGTAAAGTTTTGAAACCTAGGAAATCCAATTCCTTTCCTCACGTATATAAAAAACCTGGATAATTCCTCCAGTACCTCCAGTACTTCACCATACTTCTATTACTATCCACACCACTTAAAGATTTGTCACAAGCAAACCTCGAATACACTTTATAAAAAACAGAATTAGAAATAATAATCCGAAACAGATACCCAAAATTAGCAACCCCAACTTAGATGTGGAATTACCTGAAGATAGTTAATACTTGAATAAACCTTTAAATCTTGATATTAGATTATCTTTCTTGCCAGCCTGAGGTTGAGGCTGAACATTTGAAGTGGTTGACTTTTCAGTTTTTGGAGAAACCGGATAAGAACCAGGGTATGAACCAGGAGTTTTTAATTCGTCTTGTTTTGGAGTATTCAAAGTTGAATTAGAATCTGATAAGTTCAATTTTTCAGCCTTTTCTTTACCAAAAGAAGTAGTAACATCTGGATCCAATGGTTGGGAATTCGAGTGAGTCGGTGGATGAATTATTTCTTCAACATCTTCAAATTTGGAGGAATCACTTGGTAATGATACAGCTGCAAAAGATGAAGAGTTTGTCAAAACTTGTTGAATGTCATCGTTTGATTTGACATCACTTGCATCAATAGGCACTTCATCGACAGGAGAAACCTCAGCAGGAGCAGCAGCTGGTTTGGAGGAAGAAGATGCCATAGCGGCAACAGGTTCCTTGTCTTGTTCAAACTCTTCATATAAAGTTAACTCGTCTTCATCAATATAATTATTTTCATTGCCATGTTCATCAGCAATAACCTTATAATCACGGCTAACACACCAATCGGTGTCATTGACAATGAACTTGAAAACCAATTTTTCTTTGGTTGACAATTTCAATAACCCTTGGAATTTACCAGTCACTTCATCTTTAACTAGAGAAGGATGTTGCTTTGACCAGTTATCAAAATTACCAGTTACTTGAATACTAGTAACATCGGGACTATTGGGCCTTTATTCAGTTAGTAAATTCACCTTTTAAGTAAAGGAAGGGACGGAATCACATCTAGTTTCACGACCGGGGCTTATACGACAACAAACTTAGTCCAATCACCCAAAAATCCTGGTCCTAAACATTCTGATCTATCTCATCAAATTGAAATTTTTCAGATCGGATAGATTGCACACACCACATAAAATTCTTCACGTTTGAAACGCCCATATTCATTTTCTTCCTAGTATCGAACAAAGAAACACATACCATTCAAATTTATAAGTATAGTAAGCCATATGGGAATATATATCTACCAATTGAAATAAAAGAAGTGTAATAAAAAAAAATAGATTAAAAATAACAAAATCAAGGATCTTTAAGGATCAAAAAAATCTCCTTATCAAGGAACCAGAGCACCGGTGCACCAATAACTAAACAGGGATATTGTTGGGAAATGATTTTGCAACCTTCTATCGCAAAACACTACGGACTATTTTAACGTGTTGGTACACAGTAAGTTGCAACAGAGAAGCAACAGAGAAGCATTACAGCAAATTAACGTGAGGGAAACACAGGGACAGAGGGTTTACGAATAGCTGGATTTCTAGATAACAGGAAGACAGAGCCAGATCAGAAAACAAAAGGAGCCTACGCCTTAATTTTCTGTTGTTAATCTCAACATCAGCTTATGTAGACAATGGCACCCAGAAAGCACACAGAAACACACTCTAAGGATAAGTGGAGTCCGAATACTTAGAATAGCTCAAACAGTATGGTATAGTCTAGTTCATATAGTATAGTTCATGTAGCATGTCATAGCATAGAAAGGTGCAGTTGTGCCAGACCGTGATATCACAAAGTAGTATTGTAGAAATGTATCGATGCTGTGTAACTGCACTGAGATCCAGCCAAGGTCCCGAACGATTATACTACAGCCATAGTATCGTATCGCCATCCCTGGCCAGAGTTAGTAGAAAGGGTTGTTTTGGTGAGAACAGACAGGTACACCCATATATAGAGCCAAAACGCGTAAATTCTCCATAGTTAACTCAAATCTCATGAAAAACTTTTCATAGGAACACCCTGTTCGAAGTTATTAGTCCCAATTTGATATTTGAATTGATCTATAGATATACGCCTGAAACAGTACATAGGCATTGAGTGTACCCGTGCCCCGAAACATACGTCGCACACATACACGCACATACCCGTATATTTAATTTATATATAAAATTGGACAACTAGGGAACTGTCATAGAAAGGAGTGAAATGGCAGGTAAAAGACTGGAGAAACAAAGAGTCAAGACCTCTAAACTTGATTTGGACCAAAAGGATCCAATTGATGACCAAGTCTTTTCAAAAGGTAATGAAAGACTATTCTTAGACACCAAATCAATCGCCAATGAAAAGATCCTTAAAAATCGTAAATTGACTTCAAAAGAATACATTTATTTGGCTATTTTAGTTATAAGTTCATTATATATTAGGTTATACGATTTATCAAGTCCTGACTCAGTTGTATTCGATGAAGTCCATTTTGGTAAATTTGCTAAAAAGTACATATTAGGAACTTATTTCATGGATGTTCACCCTCCTTTAGCAAAAATGTTATTTGCTGCAGTTGGCTTATTAGGCGGATTCAAAGGTGATTTTAACTTTGAAAAAATCGGGGATGATTACCCTTTCACTGTTCCTTATATCTTAATGAGATCTTTCCCAGCTGTATTAGGAGTTGGTACGATTGTCTTATGCTATTTGACCTTGAAATCTTCAGGTTGTAGATCAATCGTTTGTTTTTTAACTAGTGGATTATTATTATTTGAAAATTCTAATATTGCCATCTCAAGATATATCTTATTAGATTCTCCTTTATTATTTTTCATTGCTGCTTCGGTTTATTCTTATAAAAAATTCGAAATCCAGATCCCTTTTACTTTTAATTGGTTTAAAAGTCTTACTGCTTGTGGTATTGCCCTTGGATTAGCTTTAAGTTCTAAATGGGTCGGTTTATTTACAGTTTGCTGGTGTGGTTTTGGTTGTGTTTATCAATTATGGTTTATAATTGGTGATTTGAACTTATCTACTAAAAAGGTTTGGTCTCATGTCTTAGCAAGAGGTTCATTTTTATTAGGTATTCCTTTGACTTTATATTTAATTTTCTTTTCAATTCATTTCCAATTATTAAGTAAAGAAGGTGATGGTAGTGCTTTTATGTCTCCTGCTTTTAGAAGTAGTTTACAAGGTAATACTATTCCTAAGAATATTGAGGCAAATGTTGGATTGGGTTCTGTTATTACTATTCGTCATTTAGAAACTCAGAATGGCTATTTACATTCTCATTCCCATTTCTATCCAGCTGGTTCAAAACAACAGCAAATCACTTTATATCCTCATTTGGATTCTAATAATGATTGGATTGTTGAGCCTTATAATAGTACAATTCCTGAGAAGGATTTTGTTCCATTGCACGATGGTATTAAAATTAGATTGAAACATGTTAATAGTGGTAGAAGATTACATTCTCATGATGAAAAAGCTCCAGTAAGTGAAAGAGATTGGCAGAAAGAAGCAAGTTGTTATGGATTTGATGGATTTAAAGGTGATGCTAATGATGACTTTATTTTGGAAATTGTCCAAAAAAGAACCAAAGATTTAGCTTCTAAATTAAATGTTAAAGCATTAACTACTGTGTTTAGAATTAGACATGCAATGACTGGTCATTATTTATTTGCTGGGGACGCAAAATTACCTAGTTGGGGATTTGAACAACTGGAAGTTACTACTGCTAGTCAAGGGTTTAGACCTTTGACTTACTGGTATATTGAAACCAATAAAAACGATCGTATTAATGAGACAGTTAGTGAAATAATTAACTATCCAAAATTGACATTCTTAGATAAGTTTGTTGAAGCTCATAAAAGAATGTGGACAATCAATTCAGGCTTAACTAGTTTCCATCCATGGCAATCAGATCCAAGCTCTTGGCCGTTATTATTAAGAGGTATTAATTATTGGGTTAAAGATGGTAAGAATGTTTATTTTATGGGTAACCCTCCTGTTTGGTGGGCTACCACCGTTGCCATTATAACTGTGCTTGTTTATACTTTTGTTCAAATCGTAAGATGGCAAACTGGTAGTAAAATTGCCAACGAAAAACATGTATATAACTTCAATTATCAAGCCATTTCATATTTCATGGGATGGTTTTTACATTATTTCCCATTTTTCATCATGGGTAGACAGTTATTTTTACATCATTATTTACCTTCATTATATTTTGGTATTTTGACTTTAGGTCACTTTTTCGATATTTTAATCAGTTATTTTGCTAAAAACTCAAGTATATTAACTCAAATAAGTTATTTATTTTTTGCTGCATTCATGGTTACTAGTGTAATTGGTTATAATATTTATTCTCCATTGATTTATGGTAAACCTTGGACTAAAACTAAATGTTTGGAAGCCAAGTTATTAAATGGATGGGATTTTGAATGTAATACTTATTATAACTCTTTGGATGATTATAAAGTCATTCCTGAAAACAAGAGTAATGTTGGTGGTGTTAAACCAGGCAAATCTATTGCGTTACCAAATAACAATAATGCTCAACCAAACAAAGCTAAAGAAACTCCATATGTTGCAGCTGAAAAGAGAGCAGTTAGAGAGAAAAAGATTGAATCTGAAAAGAAACCAGAACAGAAAAAGGTCCAAGATAATGAACAAGTTGTTCCTCCTTTACCTGATGATGCAGAAACGCCTAAGGCTGACATTCCTAAAGAAGATATCGCTAAAGTAGAAACAGTTAAAGCTGAAGAACCAAAGGTTTGATATACTTATATTGAAATATGGTTTCTTAAAGACAAAAAATAAAATGACTTATATCCGTACTTTTTTATTACCAATCCCCCATTCTTTCTACAACATATCCCCTATCTATGCCTATATACCAGGCACTTCTACCTCCATTCTACCACACTAACAACATATAATCTCTAGTACTTTGATTCAAACTATAGTGATCGTGTGCTACACAAACTTCTCATCATTGTGATTTGGAATTCTAAGAACAAGTTTTTCAAAACTTAAATTAAGATTGTAGTTTTGGTTTTCAGTGTAGAAGGGAATCAATTTCCATATATACCAGTCTGAATAGGAACGACTGTTGAAATCCAATTTGAAAATCCAATTGGATTGCTAAATCTAGAATATTTAACTAGGAACGGAAAACAAAGGGAACCGAAAGAAAAATCTATATATTGAAAGATGGCAGATTCAGCGCCACTATGTAGAATCTGTCGAGCTGAAGGTACTACGAATCAACCGTTATTACATCCATGTAAGTGCAGAGGGTCAATTAAATATATACACCAAGACTGTTTGATGGAATGGTTGAAACACAGTAACAAATCAACCAAACAGTGTGATATTTGTAATACCCCGTATAGATTTAGAACCATTTATGACCCAAGTATGCCAGATAAAATACCAATCAAATATATATGGCAGAAATTTTATCAATCATTGAGTAAGAACCTAGTCAAGAGTTTATCACTTACACTTTATTTCTTGTGTTTAATAGTCCAAGTCCCATTATTTTGGAAGTTAATTGGTAGAATATATACTTGGACTTTAGATGGTCGATTACCTATTTCAAACCAATTATTCATAGATGCTTTATTGTTTGGAGAATATGATATATCTAGCTACGAATTCAAAGAAGATCCCGTCAAATATCAATTATTCAAAGCAAAGAAGTTTTTAGATTATACTTACTTCAGTGGCATTAGATATATAGTTGTGTATATCATCATTCATTTGGCTTTATTCGTTGAACATGAATGGGTTGTAAGAGATGAGGGTTATAATAAATTGTTATTAAGAAAAATTGGTAAAGAACCAAGAACTAAATTGGTGGATATGTTTCAAAACGCCATCAATGGATTAAGAAATGATGCAGAAAATGGCAATCCTGATGCTGATGAAGTTGTTAATAGAATAGAAATGATAGCCAGGGCCATGAATGATCTCCAAGACCCTAGAAATAATAACAGAGATCACGAGAATCAAATGTTGGATCAATTAAGAAATAACCAACTAGAGTTGGATCTTGATGTTCAAGATGAGGAAGCTGAAGGTGGTAACCATGAAGAAGGAGACCATAACAATAGGAATAGGATAAACCAAGGGCAAGATTATGATTCAGATGAAACAGAAGATGAAAATAGCAACAATAACGTAGACAGAATCCATCATAGCCATGAAATAGCGACGCCAACTGATGAGATTCATGGTATGGCAGGTTTAGGTGTCAACCCTCATCAATTGGAAACAGATGAAGATGTAAATGAACAACAAAACCAGGAGGAAGAAATACCAAGAGCTGACAATCAGGAACTTGATCTTCTTCATCAACAATTTTTGAACAACATGAACAGACCAAATGATTTAAGACCAATTGTCGATGATGAACTACCAGACAACGACGAGGATATTAACCAACAAGAAGAAGATGAAGAACTTGAAAGAATGGTCCAAGAAGCAGCAGAAGATATTGAGAATGATAATGGCAACATTTTCGAAATGTTAGGGTTGAAATTGAACATCTCAACTCCAATTTTTTTGATGGTTGTTTGTGACATTATCATAACTGTCTATTTATTTATAACTTATTTTATACCTCAAACATTAGGTAATTTAGGTATTTTTATTATTGGCTTTCTTATTAAACTAATAAGTTCTACAGTTTACAACGGTTTGGAAAATTTATCATTGCCAATTGACAAATTTACGACCACCTTATTTGATAAAGACGGATACTTTAATAAAGTTGATAGTAACCTTATTGATTTTTTATTATTTACAATAAGTGATTTAGTATTGATTCCTAGTAAAAATATAGCTGTAAATTTAATCAACAATGATATAAACCATCAACCTTCATTAATGGAGAGAATCTTGGTGTTACTTTTTGGTTATAGCATAATTGGACTTATGGTTTACCAATTGATGAGAAATTTATTAAAAGGTAGTAAACCAATAATGGGGACAGCAAGAAAAATATATAAGGTGTTGTTTGAATTTTCATCAACTATTAAAGTATTCTGTATTTTTGCAATTGAAATCTTTGTTTTCCCAGTTTATTGTGGTTGGTTATTAGATTTTTGTTCGGCACCCTTATTATTGGACAAGTTCAAATATCAATCAGATGATAAAGTTAAGTATTTGTTGTTATTTACATCGAGCTCAGATATTTTAATGATTAATTATCTTCGTATTGCCATCTATTGGATTTTAGGTACACTATATATGTTATTTTTTGCATTGTTTGTTGGAATGATTAGAGGTAAGATTTTAAGACCAGGGGTCTTATTTTTTATCAGAAGTCCTGACGATCCAAATGCAAGACTAATCCACGATGCTTTAGTTAAACCTTTAATGTTACAATTGTCAAGAATTTATTTAAGTGCTAAAGTTTACACAGGGTTTATTTTGGTTGGTATTGGTGGAATCACCTGGGGTTTAAGATATTTAGTTAAGCCAGATGGTATTGCTTCTACTGCCAATAATACAGATAAACATAATGTATTGTTACCGATCAAACTATTCAATGTTTATCATTTATTAATAATTGCTGGTGCTGTTTTTAATATACTATCGTCAAAAAATTTAGTAAGCAAATACAGTGAAATTTATTGGAAAAAAGGGTTTGAAATATCATGTCATAAATTAAGATTGTCACATTTTATCTTGGGCAAACCAATTCCCCAAGAAAGAGGATTTATAGTGTATCGTAATTTATTTCAAAGTTTTGTTCAAACAAGTATACCTGATTATTCAAGACCAGTAACTTATAGAGAGGCCAAAAGACTATTCAACGAAAATCATGAAATTCAATGTTGTTTTGTTCCCGATGGTAACTATATTAGAGTCCCTGATAATGATACAGTATCTCGTAAATTTATTAAGAAATTATTTTGTCTTGTTACTAAAGATGATAAACTACTTTCCAATCCCGCTGCCGATGCCGATAACGCTTCAAATGGTTATGAAGAAGAAACAAGTGAAGACGAAGAATTTAATAGTGAAAATAACTATACTGTTGTATATAGACCACCAAATTTAAAATTGAAATGTTTTCAATTAATCATAATGCTATGGATATTTTCAATTTTGTTAATAACTAGCATAATTTTTAGTGGATTATTGATTGGTAGGTCGTTTATTAAGTTTTTTTCGATTTTACAAAGCTTGAACGTCTATTTTCTATTATCAACAGGTCCAATGTCTACTGTCTTTAATTGGGGTAATATAGGTAAAGTTCTTGAAAAAGATGTCAATCGATATGATTGGAGGCTAGCAGATTTGGGATCAATCGGAATGGGAATAATAATAGAATTGAATCTTTTGAATTATTATCATAAACGTACTACGCAACAACAACGAGCACAAGGTGGCGATGGCGGTGCTGTAGGTGGAGTTGGTGGAGGAGAAAATGAAAATGAAATAGGAAGAGAAAACTTTGGGATTAATATTGATTTTAGAATAGGTCAAAATTTCACATTTATTCAAGGAATCTTTACGGGATTTATCATGGTTATGTCAATATTTTTTTCATCGTTATGGGTGTCTTCAATTCACAAGTTTGTAGTTGATGTACCTTTAAGACTATTCAAGCATGGATTACTTAGCAATGGCAATTTAACTAAACATCTTACCGTTGTTACAGGAGTTACAAATCTAAAGGTGTCAGAGAATCTTATAGTTGGTGAATTCTTAGTTAATGTTGATCTGATAATTTTGCATCTACTTATTAGCTCATGGACTATTTTACCATTTTTACAACTATTTTTACAACTGAAGATACGAAATATCGGGGATTTCAGCTTCAAAGAAATATTAGAGAAATCAGGCTTCATTAATAATTTGGTGAAATTATTGATTATACCATTACCAAGTTTCTTATACGTAAGTTATAAAGTTTATAACTTCAATTTTTTGATACAAGATTTATTAATTGTGCCAGCATTATTTTTCATGTATTTAGTTGTTGATATCACCATTAAAATTAAGAAACTAATTGGTAAGTTCAATGAACAAATCAAAAATGAAAAGTACGTCAAAGGAAGAGCATTAGAAAATATTGATTAAGCTGAAACCCACAAATAAATATATATATAGACCACTTTTACAATAATACATATAATATATATATAGATCTTTTACCTTAATACATATAATATATGTATGTACCTATACTTTTACGTTAATACAAACAATATATGTAACAATATATCGATACCATTCCTTCATTTAGGATCTTGAAGTTTTATTTTCTTTTTCTTCTTTTTCTTCTTATCATTACCATTATCATTCGAATTACCAATTCTAACACCGGCACCATTAGAATCACCATGTCCCTCATCATCAAAATCATTTTCATCTTCATCATCATCATCATTGTCGTCGTCGTCATCACCGTAGTTGGCCAATTTTTTATCGTCTTCATCAAACATTTTTTTAGCGTTTTCAATCTTCTGACTTTGATTGATGATATACTCTAGCCTTGCTAGTTTATAGGGATCGTTTCTTAAAGCAAATGGGAAATCATCTATTTTGATTCTACTCCGATTCTTACTTTTGGCATAGATCAAGCTGTTCTGACATAATTCAGACAAATAATCAGCTAAGCATTCTTCCAACGTATTGATTGTACCATCAAGCGAGTATGGACCGTCTCCCAACGAGTAGAGCAACTGCTCTATATCCTTACTGAATAGTCTTTGTTTCTTCCTCTTTTTATTATTATTCACTGACATCTTGCAGTGCAGAAACCTCCTCTGTGTTCGTTGGAATTTAAGGTGAGGATCGCGCACCCACCGTTCTGGTGATGCTACGAGGTCGATGTTCATAGACAGCAGTCAGTACTCTCGGTAGAATTGTGTATAGATACTCTAATCGGTAGGTAGTATTGTGCGTATAAAGTATGTAGTAGTAAATAATCAGCTCAATGCCTGGACAACTCCTCATAGACGATATTCTGGATCAGCTTCGATCTGTTCAGCTTAAACTGATTCAATTCTATTTCATTATGAACAAAACTATCGATCAATTTAGCCATTTCAGTGAGATTTAAGTCATTTGAAGCAACCAGCTTACAATAATTTAACTTTTCTAACTCGCTTGCAATCTCTAGTTGATGATTATCCATTAAATTCTCGTTATATATTACTACTAATTTTTTATTGTAATTTAGTATATCAATTATAGTCCCAGTCCCACCATGAGATATAATGATATGGGAAGCTTCAATGATTTTATCAAATTTATTTGAAAACGGTAAAAACTGTAACTCACATTGATTAAACTGAAATGATCCTTCTGGTTCATCTAATGTAAACTTATTGAATATCTTGGTATGAACAAAGCATTGGTTTAAGAACTCCCTGGACTTATGAACTCCATTATTGATCTCATTGCCATATTGAACATAAATTTTACGAAACTTTAAAGCTGCAAACTCAATGAATTCATCTGATATAATGAACTCAAGTAGTTGCTTAAACGTAACCGTGGCTCCTGTTGTAACCAAAAGTGTTTGGTCCATCGAGTACGTCTGCGATCTCAGTATTTTCTCAGGTGAAGAAGAGTTTAAGGTTCAACTTAATGCCTCCATCAAATTCACCAATTTTAAAATTTGTGAGTTCACTATGTATAAGCAACATAAATAGACTACAATCGATGAGTTGACAATACTTTGTATGTGAGATAGAGTGGAATTCAGATTATCAAAGGAGTTAGGGACCGTTATCTCACATTCTTCTGTTCATAGCCCCTGTTGCTTCTGCCTTCTTGTCAGATTTCATGTATCGCTTCTTTTTAGATTCTTGGTAGAAGTTCTTTCAAGTTTCTTTGTGCCATTGCCTATAACGTCTCGTGTCTCATGTTCCACTAAGTTTGAGAGGTTGCCTGTTACTCTTACGTAAATACTATTGAAGGTGCAAACAACCAAAACAACCAAAGGGACCCAGGATGAAAGCCGCCAAAAACACACACGTGATTTTCTGGTGACACAAGTCGATGGAAAAAGTCACCGGTGCACCGATGGAAAACCCCACGACACCAGTACACCTCTAAAGAGCCATCGAGGAGAGTTCATGGGGTGTACCGAAGTCATATTAAGCTTTGCTGTCATGCGTTTACCTTCCCCAGACTGATTTTACCTTTTGGCATTTTAGTTTGCGGAATGTCGGACTTTTTATTTGGGGGTGTACGGGGCTTTTACCAAAGAGTTTACCCGAAGAATGTACTGGTGTACCGGAGCATTGCCGGGAGAAAGTACGACCGATACACTCCACAAACTGGCGAGAAGAGTTCGAGTTGTACTGGATGGAACGAGTGGCAATGATGGCAGCGGTTTAGGCTGGCAGATACAACTTTGTTCGACTTGCCTAGACTGATTTGGGACCGTCCTATCCACTGAACCCTGGCAGAGCATCTCACATATTGAGGTGCCTTAGTTTGAAGACCAGTGATTTGATAAAAAAATAAAATCCCCAACATTTTACTATATACATTACTGTTTGCAAGGTTAAAATTACCATTTAATTGGAGGGCATAAACTAGAGATTGTTGGGGGAGGAGTTATAAGTGGGACAGACAGGATGAAGGACAAAGGTTAAGGATTAACGTAAAGATAAGGATATGGCAAGACATAAGGCAGGGGGAATGGAACCTGGATATGGATACGGGTAAAAAGGATCAAAACAACAAGGGAGACTATGACCAAGGATAATTATAGGCATGGATAATAAGGATAGGAAAAAGAAATTGTTCGGTTTTGGATTCTGTTATTCCTGAGTTCCTGTACTCCTTCGTTCCTCTGTTCTTTCATCTACAATTGCTTCTATCATCTAGATCCTTCAGCTTATAGTTACTGTCGCTGTATTCACCGTCACTTTGAGCTGCTGTTCCGACTCTATGGCCTCTATAGTCTCTTCTAGCCTCCAACCAGTCCTAAGTTTATACGTCCTCGAGGTACAAGGACCTAAATACTATGACTCCGCGACACGGTGCTCGGTGTGCAATGTCTCACTGGCGATTTTGAAAAAAAATTTTCTGGGGTTTGGTAAATTCCAGGATTTTAAAGGATTAAACAGACCAGTGACACTAAGTCTATAGACAGAGATAGACTTGAATTACAGCATTAAAGGTCGAACAAACACGTACAAATACTCGCGGATACGTATAAGCACATATCTGTATAAAAGAGTATTGGGATTCTGCTAGTTTGGTGCAGACTTCCTAAGTTATATTTTGTCTTCAGCCCAAGTGTGACTGATTCCATTCAATTCTCGGAGTGGTTAATTTTGGTCAGGAAGTTTTTTAAACTATCAATTCTACTGGTTTTAGTGGTCTTATTGGTGCCACCTGGTTGTCTTCGAGCCATCAGCCAACAAGCGTCTTGAAACCTCCTTTTTACTTAGATCCTTGATCGTTTAAGTGTTCTTGGTAAGGACTCCAAAAGTCTTAGGTCTCGCCTATTGCTTCCATAAAAAATTGTCTCAACAACCATCACTGTCCACCCCCAGGTTTTTTCATTCCCTTCACCAGAAAAATTTATTTACTACAAACACAGCGGCAGACCGATAGAACGATAGAGCGCAGAGCACTGAGCACAGCAGCACAACACAGACAACGGTATGAACAGACACTCGGTCGACTCAATGTCATTATCACCAATGAAAGATTTGACTCCGACTCAACCAATACCGAAGAAATCTCAGCAAATCAAAACCGATAAACCAAGACCTCATATTTGCACCATCTGTACTCGAGCTTTTGCTAGATTGGAACATTTGAAAAGACACGAAAGATCCCATACAAACGAAAAACCTTTCCAGTGTGCCGCCTGTGGCCGATGTTTTGCAAGAAGAGATTTGGTGCTAAGACATCAACAGAAGTTACATACTAATTTGCCCAATATTATGAGAAGAAACAGTAAAGATACTGAAAATGTTCCCAATTTAAATAATGAACATATCATTGTTTTACATAATAACACCAACGCCAATGCTCCTTTACCTTCCCCTTCCCCCATAACTCAATTTGGTTCCCCAAGAGCAAACAGTCTTAATTCTTCCAATTTGACTAACCATTCAACGAATACGGGTGGCTCTGCTGCCGGCCCCACCGCTAATTCAACAGGTTCAAATAAACACAAACCTCAATTCAGAACTAGCTTTTTCACTAATGATTTGACTCCTGATTTGAATACTCCTCCAAACTCAAATGGTAATTCTGTATCGGGCAATCAAAACGATTTAAATATTCCCATCCCTACTCCAAACATCCCTAATCCTCATTCCACTAATGGTACTGGTACCGGAAATGACAATAATGCTAATAATGCTAACAACAACAATAGTAGGAAAGGAATATTCCCTAGGCATTCTTCATATTCTGCAGTGTCATCCAACTCGTACACAAACTTGAAGGATTCCAATTTCAATGTAATTAATGAAGAATCTAATATCAGTAACGTTGAATTTTCTACTCCTCAATATAACCATCTTGATTTGAACTTCGACTGGAATAATATTGATTCGCTAGATTTAAGTTCAACTAATGTACCCGATTATAATCAATTAATGACAACAAAAAAAGATTCTTTCGATTCAAAACTAGCTAGTTCAAACTATCATCATCAATTCAATGATCCAAAACATCCTCATCACATTAAGGGAACCACTCCCTTAGAATATGGGCTATTGCCTCCCAACTCGGATATGTTATTGAACCAAAACTTATCCAATACTAATAGTAATAAGAGTAATGAAAGTGGGTTCAAATTAGATCAAAGAGCAATGAATTCTAAGAAAAGGAAGACAGAAGACTTGTCTCCTACTCAAACAGGTGGTCAGCCTCCATCTTCTCAAACACAGAACCAAAATCAGAATCAAAGTCAAGGTCAAAATCAAACACAGTCGAGGTCTCATTCTCAACCTCAAACGGCTAAGAGACACAGCTCCCATGGACAAACACCACAGACACATGGAAGTACAGGTGTTGGAACCCCTATAAATAATGGTGTCAGTGCTAGTCCTTATATCAACCATATGCATCATTTAAGTAATCCGTCAAGTGTTCCTTCAGTGCCCAGTCATATACTAGAACGAGAATCCATATCAGAAAATGGTGATTGGTTACATGAAATTATCAATACTCCATATGAACCAACTTTTAACCAATTTGATGAAACCTCCCCTAGCCATCTTGATGAAATTACCAATTTATTTAAGTCCCGTCAACTGGATTTAAGTAAAACTTTACAGCTAGATTTAAGTTCTAATCCCTTGCCACCTCCATTACCCGAACCATCCAATACCATCAAGAACTCTGTTAAAAGAGAGTTTGATGATTCATTTTTAGATGATTATAATGGTAATAGCTCTGGAAATGGTCAAGGTAATAGTAATAATCTTCATAACGGCAATGGCATGGATTATGACATTGATGGAGTCGAAGAGTACAATTATATTTCAGAAGAATTAAGAAATAAAATCATCATTATCAGTAATTTGGCAGATTTGCAATTTCCTCCATTAGATGACTTGCATAACTATATGAAATTATATGAACGAGAATTTAACAAATACTTCCCATTTATTCATCTACCATCTTTGAAAAACCCAATGGTTGATAATTTCGAAAATATTCCTTTATTATTGTCAATGGCTTCAATTGGAGCATTATATTCATACCATGATTCAAACACTTTGTTATTATTTAATTTGTCTAAATATCATATTCAGAATTTCTTTGAAAAAGAAGTGACTTTGGATAATTTACAATTCAAGAAGGTCCCATTAATGGCCCATCAATGTTTAGTGTTACATATATTCATCTCGATGTTCTTAAATGAACCACCAATGATTGATATCACATCAAGACAAATGAAATCAATGGTCGGCTTAATTAAATCAACCAATTTTCATAAACCTTTAGACAAGTTTTTAATCCCACCTAACTCAATCAATAAGTCAGAAACTGATCCTATATTAATCCAAAATAATTTTGATTATTTTATAATGGCTCAATCTAGAATCAGGACAATATTTGTGTTTTATATGTTGCAGCAATTCAGAACTTCCACCTTATTAGACTTGAATATTTTGATAAATGCTACCAATATAAACTGTGGTAATTATTGTTATAATGAAAAATTATGGCAATGTGAAAATTCAAATCAATGGATTACTGAATTGAAACAAGATTCTGATTTCATTAATAGTGGCAGGGAAAATGGCAACCCAGAATTTTCTATTATTGAATTGAGTAATAATGGAGACATGAAACAATTGATTGAAGATTTGAATGATTTCAAGATATCGAAGAAATTGAGTTTTAACAACTCATTATACTTATTAATCTATATTCACGAAAGAATCCAAGAGGAATTTTCAAATCTTAAAAATGCCAACCTGACTAATAATAACTTTTTGAAATTTGATTATATTACTTGGAGGTTAAATAATCCAACCTTGAAAGTGTTATTACAATCTTGGGAAACTAATTTTATCACAAACAATGGCAGTCTAATAATCAATCATTCTAATAATCATTTATTAAACGATCATAATGAATTGAAATTAATATTGCCATTATATTATTTTGCTAAGATTAAGATCTCCGTCAATTTGACACCAATAATTGAAAGAATAGTTTATAAAGATTGGGAAAATATGAATAACTACTTGAACAATTTACATTTGGATTTCGAAGGATTAAAAGAGTCTATCAACTATAGTTTAGACACTATGAATTTATGGAATCAAAATATCGCTGTTGTGAATGATTCTAAGGAGAACAATTTAAGGACGCCTGTGTTCTTTGTAACATGTGTATTTGTTTCATTATTATTGATCAGTCAATTCTTGTATTATATTGAACAAATCAATGATAAAGACCATAATATCCAATTAGGCATAACTGAAAAGGTGTTGTGGTTAAAAGTAGAAAAGACCTTAAAAAATTGTGAAAAGATTTTATCATTGAATTATTCCCAAAACAGTAGCCAGAATTTAATCATTAATGAAGACTACGAAAATTACGAAAGTATCAGAAAGCTCATTGAAACCAATTCCAATTCAAAACTAATTGTCAATTCCTTAAAATTGATAAAGTTATCAAACAAATGCTTGTTCTTGGGTGTTAGAATCTTGGCCGATGCTCCAATTTGGCCCTTGGCTATGGGTTTTGCTGAAGCTTTAAAAAATAGAGCCAACTATATTTCAAAGATTTGATTTCAAAGATTTGATCTATGATCTTGTATAGTTAGTTGTTTAATAGTAATGTATTATGATAAGAATCCGTCTTGCCCCAGTACACCCACACAAAGTTTCTCATTAAAGGGTCGTGCCGCGGCCTAGACTAACCTCATCTCAATGAAAAATCTTAGAAGCATAGGAAAGGTTCGAGAGATAGTCAAGGTGATCGGGTCAAAGAACGTTAGTGGATTCATCTTGAATTTCAAAAGAAGTGTACTTGGTTTTAGCGATTATAGGGCATACAATAGGACAATGACAGGTGCAGAGAAACTGAACGGTAGGGCGTTGTATGAATCAATGGGGAGACCTAGAACGATTGTTGCACCTATGGTGGATCAGTCCGAATTGGCATGGAGAATATTATCAAGAAGGTATGGAGCTGAATTGTGCTACACACCAATGTATCATGCTAGGCTATTTGCCACCGATGAGAAGTATCGGAGAAATATGTGGGGGGAAATGGATGGTGATAAAGAGTTGGATCGTCCGTTAGTTGTGCAATTTTGTGCTAATGATGTTGATTATTTGTTACAAGCTGCCAAATTAGTCGAAGATAAATGTGATGCTGTTGATTTGAATTTAGGGTGCCCTCAAGGAATAGCTAGAAAGGGGAACTACGGGGCATTTTTAATGGATGACTGGGATTTAGTACATAGATTGATCAACAATTTACATTTGAATTTGAAGGTCCCAGTTACGGCTAAAATTAGAGTTTATGACGATTGGGAAAAATCATTAGATTATGCCAAGATGGTATTAAATGCCGGTGCTCAATTTATTACTATCCACGGTAGAACAAGAGATATGAAAGGTCAATTGACTGGGTTAGCTAACTGGAAGATTTTGAAATATTTAAGAGATAATTTACCTGAAAATCAAGTTTTCTTTGCAAATGGGAATATTTTATACCCAAATGACATTGAAAGATGTATAGAGGAAACCACATGCGATGGAGTAATGTCAGCAGAGGGAAATTTATATAACCCTGGTACATTTTGGACCAAAACCAATGACAAAGATAAGCAATTTCCAAGGGTTGACAAATTGCTAAGAGAGTATTTTGAAATTGTTAAGACTTGTAAAAGTGAAGCATCTATTCATTCAATGAAATCACATTTTTTCAAGATGTTACATGAATTTTTGAATGTTCATAAAGAATTAAGACCAATCATAGGTAAAGCAAGTGTCAAATCTGACTTAAAATATTGGGATGATATAGTTAAGCAAATCGAAACAATTGTACAAGAGATTTACCAACAACCAAACATAGAGGAATTGGATGTTATCACCATTGGTGAAACTGAAAGTTGGGGTGGCCAATATAGACAAATCCCATACTGGAGATGCCAACCTTATTTCAGAAGAGTCGATGGTGAAAAACAGAATACCAGAGTTTTAAAAATCGCTGCTTCTAACGAGTTGGCTAATACCAACAAAGTGAAACTTTCTGATACTGTGACCACTGAAGCTGGCTCCGATGACAATAGAACCGAAATTGAAGTTTCCAAGAAGGTTGAAGTCTCCAAGACGGTTGAAGCTAAAAATGAAGCAAGTGCTAACAAACGTAAAGCCGATGAACAAATTAACGAACAGCTAACCAAAATCAGTGCCAATTAGATACCTTAGCACCATGAATTTAGCATGAATAATGAACATAACATGAACAGTAGCAGTAATCCTCTTAGCTCTTAGCACGCTCCATAGTTAAAACTAAGTGAGGCAGAAATATTTTTCAATGGATCTGTAGATAACTTAGAGCATTGCAATTATACCTTGGAACCTCGAAACTGAAGACAATAGGAAAGCATTAACATGTCCGTATCAGCAGTAAGAGTAACCGCCACCAGTCAGCCAGCGAAGTCAGCTATCATATTCTTGCATGGGTTGGGAGATAGTGGAGAAGGATGGTCTTGGTTGCCTCAATTATTGAACCAGACTAAACTTGTATCCAATACCGACAGTATTAACTATGTATTTCCCAACGCTCCAACCATTCCGGTTTCCGCTAACGGAGGATACAGGATGCCAGGATGGTTCGATATCTATGAATTCAACAACCCAACTGCTAAGCAAGACGTCCAAGGGTTTTTGACCTCAATTGAGTTGGTCAAGCAATTGATTAAGGAACAACATGAAATCAATAAAATCCCACTAGACAAGATTATCGTTGGTGGGTTTTCTCAAGGGGCAGCTCTTGCTTTGGCGGCCGGTGCTACAATAGATATGAAATTGGGCGGAATAGTTGGATTATCAGGATTTTGTCCAATTAAAAATGAGTTGCCTGGTTTAATGAGTAAAGCCAATTTAGACACTCCATTTTTCCAGGGCCATGGAACGGCAGATCCAGTAGTGAACTTCGAGTACGGTAAGGGA
This sequence comes from Yamadazyma kitorensis, assembly GCA_030572015.1. NCBI lineage: Eukaryota > Fungi > Ascomycota > Pichiomycetes > Serinales > Debaryomycetaceae > Yamadazyma > Yamadazyma kitorensis. Next base: position 42,675 of record JAJLZC010000020.1, on the reverse strand, counting down.
ACTCATGAACTTCTTAAATCTCTTGGATTTAGCAATTGTGCTTTCAATTCTTACCCTGGAATAGCTCATACAGCTTCTGATGAAGAATTAGTAGATTTGGCAAAGTTTATTAAATCAATCTTAAATTAGTTTTTTTGGAGTATCGTTCTTTCAAGGCTCTTTCATCTCTCTTGTTTCGTTCTCACATTTACACCATTTGGTCTCTAAAGTCTTAGGTTCAAGTTCACTTATAAGTCCAATTAAATGCTGTGAGTCGACTCAAGTCCCAGGCCCATGCTGGTACCATCACCGCGGCAAAGGCGCCATTACGCCGGGCCACACCGCAGCAGCTGTAGAGAATGTTCGCGATAGTTGAAAATAGTAAACACGAATCAAACGAATCTAATGGAGAAGAAGCTGAATGGGATTATGAAGGTGATACCTTCATTTGGTAAGAAGTCGGGCGGATCGGATGATTCGAACCAATTGTCCACCAAGGACAAGCGCTATTATCAACAAGTGGAAAAGGCGCTATTAACGTTTGAATCGTTGGATGAATGGGCTGATTATATAGCGTTTTTATCCAGGCTCCAGAAATCTTTACAATTGAACGATGGCGGCAAACCTATACACTCAATCAAATCGATTCCTTATGCATCTGACGTGGCCAACAAGTTATCGCTATGCTTGTCGTCCACTTTACCCAATGGGGTCCACCAAAAAGTGTTAACTATATACGATTCAATATTTAGCTCATTAACGATAGAATCATTCAATAACGGATTAAGAATCTGGTTGCCTGGTTTATTGCCAGTTTTATCATTTGGGTCAATTCAAGTCAAATCAGAATTAATCAAGATCTTTAAAAATCATGTTTTGGCCAACATAACCCCAAAAAACTTGAAATTAGTTACGAAACCAATGATTTTAAGTTTATTATCAGGATTAGATGATGAAAATTCTGAAAGTTTCAATGATATTTTAAATTTGTTAGACAATTTGAAAGTTAAATTAGCCAATGATAATCATTTTTGGCAAAACTTCTTCTTGGCTATAATTTCAAATCCTGAAAGAAGATTAGGAGCTTTATTTTGGTGTAATAAAAGATTGCCCATGTTTGTAACTATTAAAACTGAAAACGGGGGATATAAATTTTCTAACGAAGCTCAATCTTGTCTTGAACCAAGTTCTGGTCTATTAATTAGAAGTTTTGCAAGTGCAATTAATACTAAAACTACTTTTAACCCTGCTAATGATATAATCATTATAAGAGGATTTATAGATCTAATGCTTAGTCATTTACCATTGAATTGTGAAATCTTTAAGAGCTCCGCTAAAGATAAACAGCTATTAATGAAGTCTTGTACTCATATTTTATTGAAAAAAGACATGAGTCTTAATAGAAGGTTATGGAATTGGTTATTGGGACCAGATCCTGACAATTCTTCAATTGATTCAACCAATCTTAGATCAAAATATTTCGAAACGTATGGTTTAGAAACATTGTCTACGGTGCTATTAGAGGCTATTAACGATACAAATAATGTCGATTCCCAGATCGAAGCATTTAAGATGGCTCTATCCTTAATTATTGATAAATGGGAAATCAGCCACTTATTAATACCCAAATTACTATCACCAATTTTAAGAACTTGTTACGAAAACTTTGAGTTGAATAATCATCCCCAAAAATTCAATGAATTGTTGAGCTCTGGGCAATCTTTTTTCAATGGAGTTGAATCATCACATATCTGGAACAATGTCATAGATAATTTAACCAAACCAGATAGATTAAATATTTTACAATTTGTATTAACTCATTTTGATTTTAATGATGAAGAAATGAAACTAATTCATGCTCCATTAGCCTTATTAATCACTTTATTAAATCCAGTAATCAGTGAAGCTTGGCTAAATATCCTTTCATTATTAATCGATTTGATCTCATCAAAAAGCTTACAACCCATAAATGATTCATTAAACAATCAAATTAATAATGAAGTTATTTTGAGTAAGATTTATAACTTTTACAAAAAGTTAGAAAACGATGATGAAGTTTTAAATCGACCATTCACTGAGTCTGAATTATCGTATTTAATTTATAATTCATTTAAGAAGATCTTGATAGCTCAAATCGGTAATCCAAAGGTTTCCTGCAAGTTATGTGAATTATTTAATAACCTAGTTTATTTGATTCCAAATTCTAAGAATAGCATGCTTGATAATGGTACCTCAAGCCAGCAAGATACCAGACTTGAAGCTGAAATGAATGGTATATCCACAGTTTCTGATATGGATAATGGATTAAGAGACGAAGAAATCTTACAGATTATTTTGAATCAACCAGAAACCACTAAAGAGTCAAGTGAAGATGAAAAGAATAACAATTTAATGGTTGCTTTTAGTTTATCAAAATTGTATACATTGATGGCCAAATCCTTAAATATATCTGAAAAGTCAAAACTCATTAAAATAATAGCAACTAATTTGTGGCCCTCATTGACTTCTTCAGACCCAAAGATTTATCAAGTTGAGTCAGTCAAATGTTTATTTGAGTTGGACTTAAACGCTCCCAAATATCACATTGAAGCGGCCATTTCTTCATTGATTTTGAAATCCAATCACAATGATAGAATAAAAGCCTTGACTACCTTGTGGTCTCATTCAACATCTCATGAGTCCGATATAATATTAACAAGACCCTTACAATTGCTTTTGGATGATTTGGTTGAATCTGAAAGCCTGAATGTGTTGGGTGTTAGGAACTTTATAAAAAACATAATTAAGAGTGGTCACTCTAATAGATTATTAAAAATGATAACCAACCCTTTATTAGATTTTCATTTTATGTTGATTGAGAGAACCGAAATTGAACTTAACGATGAATTGTCAAAGTTTGCCTACTATTTAAGAACCATTATTAATGTGATTAACACCAATAACAAGGCTTTGAAAGATACTTTTAATAATGAATTTGCTGTGATGGATAACAGTGCAAAACTTAAGATTATTCGGACTAACGAATGGGATATATCAACCTATAAATCATTGGTTTTTTATGTGATTGAAAAATTCTTGAACTTGAAGATTAAGCCTGAAATCTTAAACCATGACTCTATCTTGGAAGATTATTATAATTGTGTTAGCAACTGCTTAGAACTTTTCACAATTTTAATCACTGGTAGTGAATCAGATTTCAATGATAAATTCCATAGACTAATTGAAGATTGTTCACACTTTATTTCATTGCCAAGCCCATTGCCTTATCAAATTGAGCTTATTCAAACAAAATATTTGAAATGTATTTTCCATTTGTTGAAGCTTTCAGAAGATTCAAGAATTAATTTGAATTTATTACATATTGAAGATTCAGGGAGAGAACCTTTATTGATCAAGTTTATAGTCAATGGTATAAACAAGGCACAAACATCTATATTATTGGAAGAGTGGATGTCGTTATTGACCAGATCTTTATATTTATTCAACGAATCTGTCTTCAGTGTGTTGTCAATGTTAAATTCATCGATAATTAATAAAATCGATTCATATTTCAATCATATTCTATTGAATAACGAGAAGGTCAATAATATAGTTGACATTGAATCTGCAATTAATGCGTTGATATCAGGCATTGAAGATTTATTATCAATTAGTCATAGTTATTTGTTAACTTCCAAAATAAGAAACAAATCCGATCTTCAAAAGAATAATCCCGATTCAAGCTTTTTAGGGAACATAGTTCAAGGAGTTTTTTCAATTGAATCACCAGCTATCAGAACGAGTGAACAGAATAAATTATATTCAATTTTAATAGCATTTCAAGATGCGATTAGTATTGGATTTAAAATTTGGAGTTGGAGTGATTCCAAACCAAGATTAATCAATAATTCCAATGGAAAGGGATCAATTAGCTCAGACAAGTCTGTTATATTTTTAGCTAACAAATTGAAATTCAGATCTAAGAAACTTTTAGAATCATTAATGGACTTAGAAAGGCAAGAAGTGATTGAGAATTTAATTGAAATTGATGATGATAGAACCTTCAAATCCCTGATTAAATTATTGAATGTTTTAGATGGAGGCAGATCACAAATCACTTTACCTCACATATTCAATTCGATGTTGACCAAATGTTATCCTAATATACTAAATGATAATCAAAAATCACATTTAAATGTCTCGATAAATGAAACAGATATATCTAAGTTTTTGATCTATTATTTTGAATCTATTGATAATGATACTATAATTGACGTTTGGAATTTTACAATTCAGTTCTTCAAAGATATTTTGAACCATTTTAACCATTTTAAACATTTAATACCCAACATTTTGAAGATTATTACTTTGTTATCATTAAAATTAAACACAATTAAGTTTGGAGAAGAAAAGAAGAACAAGAAAGAACTATCTGATATTTTTATCAAATTATTGACTTCTTCAGTTAGTGGTAAACGAATTTTGTTTAGTTCAGCAGATCCTGTTTCTATAGATCAGCAACTGCAACAACTGCACCCATCAGGAGAAAAGGCTGACACCGAACAGAACAGTGAAGATGAAATTGATATCTCAACCAATTCATCTCCTCAAGGGGTACAAGAAGAATTGATTGATATGCTTTTCGAAATCTTGGAGTCTATCGAAGAAATAATTCAAGACCTGGATAAAGTGTCAAGCTGTATAAACATTATTATATTCAATTTGATCACCCCCCAAATCAAGGCCAAAAAGATAAATGAAATTCCAATTAGGGTCTTAAAACTATTAAACATTATCGGGGTCGTTAGTCCCAATAGAGCATGGAAAGCTATGATTAATGATTTGTTTATGGACAACCAATTTTTTAATGGTTTACCTAAGAATAAAATTGAAATTTGGAAGGTTATTTTGAGCAAATGGATATCAGTGGATAATGACAAGTTTAGTGAACTAATTAGTAAGATTTCCACCACATCAACTGCATCACCTGGTAATTTATTCTTATGGAATGAAAAATCTGAAGTCGAAAACAAAATCTTCGGAATCAAAAGAATATCATTATTAATCTTATGTCAAACCAATGATTATTTCTTAAGCTATTTAGAGGAATTATTTGATAAGATTGAAATCTCTTTGAACAATTCATGTCCAATAAGCTATGAAAACCAAATTACTATATTATTTAGGGTAATCAGCTTGAAATTCAACGAAATGCATTTATTGCCATATTGGACATTCATAAGTCAAGAAATATTATCAATATTTGAAACATTATTAGAGAAATCCATGAAAGAACTAAGCTTTTTGAATGACGTTGAGCTCCAGTTGATCTTGAATGGGTGTAAGTTATTAGATCAGCTATTATTATTGAAGAACGACGAGTTCAATTTGACTGAATGGTTGTTTATTAAGAACAATTTTGACGTTAACAACTTGGATGAAATCATAATTGGGATAATTGACAAGATCTCTAAAGATTATGACTTGACTATATTAAAGGAGCTGCCAGTCAAACTACAGACAGATGCATCAGTGCCATTGTTGAAAGGGATTTCTTCGATCAAATCCATAGCCAACTTACGAACCTTCTTTGAATCCTTAAGTTATTTGAACTATGAAAGAGTTTTCAGCCTAAGAGACATTGATTGGAGGATCTGTGAAGAAGATGTTTTAGATGACTTACTATAGACCCACATCTACTCCGCTGGGCCCTTTATAGCTCAAACTTACATATAGCTCATACACATAAATATCTTAGCCCATATAGCCCATATAGCTCATACAGCCCACATAGCTCATACCTTCTACTCTATGATACACGCACAAAATTTTGCTGAGATTTGTTGATCCAAAGGGTCTTGCGGTTGTAGTGAGTGTTTGTGAGTCGTAGGGACATTAGATGGTATAATGTCTTCGTTTTCGAGAATTAATGGATCAATTAGATCGATCAATGATTCTGGAAGTGGCAGGAGCTTCAATTCGTCCGCTTACAAAAAGAGAACCAAGGTGGATGGTAATTCCATCAGCGATGAAGACATCGATGGTGATATGGGGTTTGTCGACAGCAGGATCGAAACGCCCAAGTCAGTCAAGGATAATACGTTCACTGCTCGAAGGACATTGACCACCACGTCCAAAGTCCCATTGAAAGATAGTGATGGCACTAATAGACCTGATAGCCCTACGGTAATGGAGAGGCTAACCAAATACAGATCGCGTAATGGTACTCCATTGAAGAGAAAGATTTCCACTGATGAAGATAGAGAGGATACTTTGATAAGGCAAAGGAAGTTGATTTCAGACGATAACAAGTTCTCGCCCCATACTTCCCCAAAATTGCTGGTTTTCAAACCAACAAGCCATAATGGTAGTCCAATCAGAAACAACTCCAATATCGACAAAGAGATTTCGTCTCCTCCGTCCAATCTAAAGGTAAGGCCCATAAACTTTGCTAAATTGAACGAAAGAAACCCAAACAATACCACCCCAAGAAGGTTATTTGAAGATGAAATCAAAGAAAAAAACATCCCAACCCCATTGCCAATACCAACACCTGTCCTTGCACCTGCAGAGGCTAATGATATTGAGTTTGATTCCTCAGATGATGAAAATAAGCCCCAGCGATCAGCATCTGTTCAAGTAAGGCTGTCAATGAGTCCGATGCCAGCTATGCCAGCCATGCCAGCCATGACTGCTCCAAATAATGGCCCTAATAGTCTTAATATTCCAGATATTCCTCTGGCCAACAGTCATAATTTCATCGCCCCTACCACCACATTCAATGGTAGTACTAACGGAGTCAATGGCAGTGTTAGTGGACAAACTCATCCAAATGAGGAACACAAAGGAGGCCATGGAGGTCATAATGTAAACATAGCTTCAAGTGTGGAAGTTGATTCAATATCAACAACCGGGATCGACAAGGGCAGTTTACAAGTTGGTATACCATCAAGAATTGAAGTTGAACCTGAATTGCAACGGTCCGAAATATTAGATAAGATCAATGCCACCTTGAACTCATTAAGAGAAAGAGATGGTAATGGCATATCTTTTAATGAAGACACAGAGATGGATTTAGAAAGTGAAATCTCTTCAGATGAAAACCCAGTGGAATTATTGAATGAATTGGATTCATTTCTACCTAAATCTAGTCCTAAGAAGGCCGAAACCTCAAAACCACCTATTAAGTTGAATGGTGTTGAATTGACTCCAATTAGGAAACATTATAGTAGATTATCTGACAAATATTCAAGGCATTTGATGAATAAAAGAAGACAAGATACCAATCAACCAGGGTTAGTGGAACAGATACAAAACGGAAAAATACCAGAATCTTATCTGGATGTAGCTGAAGAATCAGAAGAACATGAACAAGAATCAGAATGGCCAACATATAAGTGGCTCAAGCTAAACAAATTAGTCAAATCTGACGAGCTTACAACGAGAGATATCCTAACTAGTGAAATCTTAATTAAAAGACTTGGATGTAAAAGTAAAGATGATTTGAAACAACGGGTCGAGTTTTTGATTAAGTTTAATGAAGTAAAGGATAAGAAGAAACGTAGGAGAATATTATAACGTGTATATTATTATAATTATTAGTATTATTATGAACTTGTATCATTAAAATAAAAGATTAATAAACCAATTTAGAATATCTTTGATAAAACATCATTTAGTTTCTGGTTTGGTTGGTCCTTTTTAAAAGTCTTGTCAGCATCAGCCCTTGTACTAGTCACATCTCTTTGCTTGAAATTTCTTCTTATTTCAATGTCAGCCTTTTTATCGTTACCATTGTCAGCTTTTCTCTTCTTACTTTCCATATTCTTGATCATCTTGGACTGGTCAAGGTTATTTATAAATGATTTGTTTAATTTCTGTTGTTGGCTTAATTCCAAAGTCAATTTAGCTTGTCTAATTTCATTTTCTTTAGAAATTTGTTGAGTCAAGTCAAACCATTTGAAATTAGACAAGTATTTGATATTTATTATATCATCATAATAATATGATGTCTTTTTACCACCAAGTTTATTACCATTTAAAGTAGCACAACATAACTTTGCATCTTTTTTGTTCAAAAATTCGACCCAGCCTTCGGTATAGTTTTTCTTTTTGTTCCCACCATATTTGACTCTCTTCTTGTAACTGGCTGGATCCTCTGGTTTCAAGAATAGTCTATCGAGCTCTCCAAACCTTGATAAAACTGAACGAAGCTTAGATGGTTTCATGTATGGTGGAATACTGGATAAATAGCAAACACCAGTCTTTTTAATTCTCTTTTGTTCCTTGGCTAGTTGCTCTGGAGTCAACTTCTTTAGCTTTATGCTTTTCTTTGACTTGACCTTCGTTATATCACCTTCATCCACTGCTTCAGCTATCTCATCAACGTCTTGATCATCTAGTTCCACATCGTCTAGGTCCTCTTCGTCTATTTCTGCATCACTCTCGTTGAAAGTAAGCTCTGCCTTTTTTTGGACCCTTACAATAGGTAAGTCCTCTTCGTCGGACACAAAGTCATCGTCTGACTCCCGGTATTCGTTTTCTGATCCACTAACCATCTTATTGAACTTGATGAGATGAGCTGAACTTTGCGCATTTCGATAACAGTTCCAATATTGGGCTGAGACCCCCGAGCAGAACGCAGAGAAACAACGACCGACCGACGCAAAGGTACAACGGACAGAAGGGGGTGTACCGGTGTGATCTAGCCTGGGACGAGCCAGACCGGTGTTTCTAGCCCCACTAATTGGCCAAATATCAGGGACCACATCAAGTTGAGCAGTCTAGAACTTCTCAAGTTGCCCTCTGGACTCGAGACCACCCGGAGAGTGTTGCAATTACTAAACCGTTGGAATCATTAGAGGTAAGAGAGCATTTAAAATTTCACGTACATTATACTATCTAAGTTAAAAAATCACACCTAATATCGTGTCGTACTACGAGACTTATTTGGAAGCTTCACCACCCTTTTTAGCACCTTCAGTAGCACCAGTTACAACCCCCGAGATGTATTCGGCAGCATTGGAGGCTTGCTCTTTAGCAGCATCAATGTAGGTACCAGCGGTTTCAGCTAAAGTGGCTTGGTGGTCACCTACTTCAGCCTTAGCATCATCATGTCCTTTCTTAACATTATCAGCAATAGTTTGAGAAAATGACTTTTGATCTTCTGGAGTAGCTTTAGCAGCCAAATCGTCAACCTTGTTAGTGACTTGTTCCTTTACTTTATCGACGTTAGTCTTTTCAGTGTCTGGAGTGATTTTTTCATCAATCTTTTCGGAAATGTTTTTTCTACCTAAGTCAGCCATGTTGTAATTTGTGTTTTAATAAGTTATATAAAATCTATTTAAGTTAATAATTGAAGGGATTTCGAGGTGTATTTATACAAAGAAATAGCACATGGGAACCAACTAGTCACTCAACGAGCAAGACAACCCATAGGTTTCATCGTATTATTTTTTAATATAAACTTTGGTCATTATGGAACTTAGAACACCTTAGAAACCAGTAGAAAACCTTATTTGGGGTTGGCTTGCTCCAGGGTTTACCAGTTAGGCAATTTGGTGGTTTTGGGTGGACTTTTTGGCCACTTTGTCCTTTATGGCTAAATTAAGAATACTACTACGATTGCCACACTGGTAGGTTGTGGCTGAGTGTTGACATGCCCAATTGTATTGGTATCAAGGCTCATACAAAGTAGTTTTGTTGTTCGAATTCAATGATAGTCATGTATCATGTTTTTCCATACGCAACAGATTTTTTTGCGGCCATTGATTGCTGCTAATAGAGCCAAAATAGACATGCCAGCGGAAAGAGAGTCAGCGGAAACCAGTGGGAGCCAATGGAAACATACCTACCGGCAGCCAGAATGGAAACAGCCAAATGGGATTTTCAATGCCACAAGTCAATATGAGGCAAATGAAACGAAACTGTAATAAAAATAGTACGAGCAATCCAAATAAACTTTCTTATTGTTGTTAGCTTCTTGATGCAAAAACATTAGTACGGATTCTAAGATATTCGAAAACTTTAAAAGGTGAAATTTGACAAATGGCCAGACCTGTCACGGTAAGGGTGAGCTGTCACAGCCACAGGGTACGCCTGTAATATAGTTTGGTATTTTTTGTCAATATTCGTAGTTTGGAATTTAGTCAAACATGTTTCAGGCCAAGTGTAAGCAACCCAGCTTTAGATTGTAAGAGTGCCTTAATTTAAGCAAACACTTAATGGGTCTCACGGGTCTCATGGGTCTAATGACTCCAATGGTTCCAACTCCAATGACTCCAATGGCTTTGCTGTGACTGTTCTATGCAGAAACTCTATTTGGAAATATCTGTCAAGCGAACTGCACAACCAACGGGTCCTTCTATAATTCCATTCAAAGCAGCAATTCACTGTATTTGGCAAAAAAGGAACATTCCATACCTTTATATTACAGCCCAGGCTTTGTAACTATCTCTGTATCCGTACAATCTTTAGGCCCCTTAGGTCCCGTTAGGTCCCTTTTCTCAGCTTGAATTCAGTATACACACATTAAGCAGCAATCTCCTTTCTTTTGAAGGCAGACGCCCTGATGTTTTGCCATTATTGCAGCTCACTTCCCTCTTATTAAGCTGTGAATTGCCCCGTTTACACCCTAATCGACATTACAAGGGGTGTACCGGTGACTTTGCTAGAATTTCAACCACGTGATAAGTCATATGATATACGCGTGACATTTGCGAGGTGGTTTTGGACCGAGAAGAGCAGTTGAGAAGAGAAGAGGAAGAAGACATCAATCAGGACAAGAAGAGATATAAGAGTTTGACGCTATGGGCAAGAAGCGAAGTGTCACCGAAAACTTAGAGCAGAAAGTATATGACTTCATTCACGCCTTGCTAGAAGAACAAACCAGTGAGAATAAGAAACTCTCGAGTGAAGATGAGAAGGAATCATTCAATCACATAGCGTTGGCAAAGGACTTACGGCTTTTAGATGTTTTCAATTATATTCAAACTAAAGACTTTCAAATGAGACGTATGAAGAAGGTCATGTTGGAGAACTTGATAGAGAGCGTTTTGAAGGTTGTCAGAGAAGACGAGGAAGAAGAATTAGCAGATATAATCAGACAGAGAGAAGAGTTGAAACAACTGCAAGCAGATCAATACGATGAGCTTGAAGAAAACGATAATAACTTGATGGAAGCAAAAGACACAAACTCTTTAAACAAATCAGTGGTGAGTTCTTGGAAGGTTGAAACCCCACAGACTAAAGACGAGTCAAAGGATCCCGAAGACGAAGAAGAAAAAAAGAGAAAACGTAAAGAATCAAATAAATCAAATAAGAAATCTAAAAGAGACTACACTCCCCCCAATGTAAAACTATCAAATCTTGGTGGGATGGAAAAGATCACCACCGAATTAATGGAATTGATTGGGTTGCCTATATTGCACCCAGAAATTTATTTATCAACTGGTGTTGAACCTCCAAGAGGGGTTCTTTTGTATGGACCGCCTGGCTGTGGTAAAACCACCATAGCCAATGCGTTAGCTGGCGAATTACAAGTTCCCTTTATAAACATATCTGCACCTTCCATTGTTTCAGGTATGTCTGGTGAATCGGAAAAGAAGTTACGTGAAATTTTTGAAGATGCCAAAAATATAGCTCCATGTTTGATATTTATGGATGAAATAGATGCAATCACTCCTAAAAGAGATGGAGGTGCCCAGAGAGAAATGGAAAGAAGAATCGTGGCTCAATTGTTGACTTTAATGGACGAATTGACTCTAGATAAAACAGATGGTAAGCCAGTGATTGTCATGGGAGCCACAAATAGACCAGATTCTTTGGATTCTGCTTTGAGAAGAGCTGGTAGATTTGACAGAGAAATCTGTCTTAATGTCCCTAATGAAGAACAAAGAATTTCAATCTTTAGGGCTATGACTTCTAATCTAAAATTATCAAATCAAGAACTATTTAATTTTAAAAGATTGGCTAAATTAACACCAGGTTTTGTTGGAGCTGATTTAAAAAGTTTGGTAACTGCAGCTGGAATATTTGCTATTAAAAGGATCTTCGAAAACCTAAGTGAATTAGAAGAACAGCAACGTCTATTGTCGCAAGATGACTCTATGGAAATTGATCATTTATCTGATACTGAAAAGTTATCAATCATTCAAAAATTCTTAGTGAAACACCCTTTACCTTTAACTGAAGAACAATTACAACCGTTGAGTATTGAGTTTGATGATTTCATAAATGCATTGCCTACAATTCAACCTACTGCAAAGAGAGAAGGGTTTGCAACCATTCCTGATGTCACTTGGGATAATGTTGGGGCGTTGAATCACATTAGAATGGAGCTACACATGTGTATCGTTCAACCAATTATGAAGCCGGAACTATACGAGAAAGTTGGTATTACTGCTCCATCTGGTGTATTGATGTGGGGCCCACCAGGATGTGGTAAAACATTATTAGCCAAGGCAGTTGCAAATGAGTCTAGGGCCAATTTCATTTCTATTAAAGGGCCGGAGTTATTGAATAAATATGTAGGGGAATCTGAAAGAGCAATTAGGCAAGTTTTTGCAAGAGCTAGAGCTAGTGTACCATGCATAATATTTTTTGATGAGTTAGATGCATTGGTTCCAAAAAGAGATAATTCAATGAGTGAATCTAGTTCAAGAGTTGTAAATACGTTATTAACAGAATTGGATGGTTTGAATGATAGAAAAGGGATTTATGTTATTGGTGCCACAAATAGACCGGATATGATTGATCCGGCTATGATAAGACCAGGGAGATTGGATAAATCATTGTTTATAGAATTACCAACAGCTGATGAAAGATTGGAGATCTTGAAAACTTTAATCAAAATCAACAATACTCCAATTGATAAATCAGTTGTTTTTCAAGATATTGTCAAGCATAATAGATGTAGGAACTTTTCAGGAGCTGATTTGTCATCATTGGTTAGAGAGGCAGGTGTAATTGCATTAAAGAGAAAGTTTTTCAATAATCAAGAGATCAAGCAATTGGATAAATCGGAATTTATGACCGAAAACAATATTAACGATGATGAAGAAATCTTCGTTACTATGGAGGATTTTCTGCGTGCTTTAAATAATATCAACCCGAGTGTTAGTGATAAAGATAGACTAAAATATGAAAGATTGAACCAAAAAATGGCTCCTGTTGTTGAAACAACTGAAGAATAGACTAATGTATAATATTATCAAACGGACCTCTTTCCTTCTCTTCAAATCTAATTCAATAGAAGAGATGGCCTTTGAATCACCAAAGCCGTGGAAGAATAACGTGAACACTTGCAGGCTCCATAGAGTTTGATTCCACCAGTAAATGGCCAAGTTACGCTTTATAGTGGAATTAGAATATTAAATGGTGGAACATAAAGCAATAAAATTAGAATAATCTGGAACGTTATTATCCGATATAGTGTAACGGCTATCACATGGCACTCTCCATGCCGGGATCCGGGTTCGACTCCCGGTATCGGAGTATAATTTTTTTTGCAACCTCTGTAAGCTGAATTATATATATTGTTGCAGTTGATTAAGTAGTAATGCCACTGCTTTATTCGTCCAAAGATCTTATTCACATGATACGTTAATAAGAACATTTCTTAAGTAGCCAAACGAGTGAAAACAAGGCAAAAAGAGAATAAGGTTTTTAGGATTGATTACTAACATCTTCAGTAAATGCGATTACTTAAACTAGGTAAAGGTAAGTTTAAACCAGGTAAAGGTGCACATACAACGAGAGATTCCAAAGGTGCTTACTATTACCATCTAAGGTTTGCTATTTAGGCCAATAATGCCAAAAAAAAGGTGCAGCCTTGCCGTTTAGAGATCTGGAAGTATGCTTATGCTTTGATTTTTCATGCTGAGATTTATCGTAGGATTGTGAGTCAACTCAAGCATCAGCCAAAGGGAATTGAATAAGCAAGAAAGGAATAGCAAATGCAGTCAAACGTAAATTCCATGGCCCACCATTACCAGCATAGTTATTCTGACAATGACAATGACAATAGCATTGTATCATGTATACAGTGTGACTCATTTCGATAATTCGTAAGCTTAAGATTCAAATCTCGAGACAGAAAAAGTGTAGAAGTACGGCTTGAGTTCAAAAGGTGGCTTTTAGCGGTGATTTCAAAGTGTTAACTAATACGAATATGGAATTATGAATAATCACTGTCGGAAGTCATGAGTGGGCATTGATATTATTAATCTACACTTCACACCTCTCAGCTATAAATAACATACCAATTCTCTTTGTTTTTAGATTCTTTATATTAAAACAACAGCGATCAAGAAACAATCAAGATGCAATTATTTAACAGTCTCAAGAGAAAACTTACTAAGGATTCAACATCGATTTCAACTAAGTCAATTGACACGTCCTCAACTAGTAAATCGGATAAGGACACAGATTCAAAGGTTAATTGTGCTTCACATCCAACACATCACCTGTCAAGGGCGAGTTCGAGTGGTTCAACAGGCAAACAACAACCAGCTAAACAATCATATTACGCTGCTCAGTACTTATCAATAAAGTAACGAAATTGCTTCTAGATATTATAACGTATATTTATTAATAAACTATTTGTTCAACCATGTGTAGTAGACTCTTCTTCGTCTTCAGCAGGCTTCTTCTTGGAATCTTTATTTGTCTCTGGCTTTGAAGCATTTGACTTCAGTTTAGGTTTAGCCTTTGTCTTTGAATTGGAGTTTGCTTTAGATGCTTTTTCTTCTGAAGTATCAGCTTGTGCCTTAGACTTTGGCTCTGGCTTTGACTTGGTTGTCTTTCTTTCACTATCCTTGGTACTAGTATTGGAACCTTTGGTATTCTTCTTAGGATTGCCTTGCTCTGAGTCATCGAGGTGTGTTTCATCCTGATTAGCCTTGGTTTTTCCATTAGTCTTTCCTGATGCCTTAGTATTAGGCGATTTAGACTTCTGCCCTTTTGCATTTTTATCACCAGTAGAGTTGTTATCGGCTTTCTTAGCACCAGATGAAGACCCTTGACTTTGAGTTGTTTTTCCTTTATTACCCTTTTCACCTTTAGAGTTCTTTCCTTTTTGACTTTTTGACTTTTTTGATTCGTCTGACTCATTTTCTGGGTTCTTTTTATTTGCTTCTTGCTTTCCTGCTGAATTTGAACTGGAGACACCCTTTTGTTCACTATTAGATATCTTTGGACTGTTTTGTGGAGGATCCTGAGGGGTTTGTTGTTGTGAAGGGGGTACATGGATCCTTGAACTATACTCTTGTTGATACTTACTGTTAATACTATGGAAATACAAGGCCCTTTGATATTTGCTAACATCAGATTCTTCTTGTTGGAACTCAGTGAATTGTTCCATATTAAACTCTTGTTCTTCCTTAACGGAGAACTTGTCAGTATCGAATATCTTCGTTAACTCATGTATGTCATAGTCCACATTCGTATTTTCCAATCCATAATTATAACAAAACTCAGTAGAATGTTTCAAAGCACAAATTACATTATCATTATTGAACCCTATCATATGATCCGGATCAAAAACTTCATTGAAAATGTTATTATGATTAATGCCTATCAAACCGGTCAAAATACCTTTGATATTAATTCTGTGAACTGTATAATCTGAAATTGACAATGATAATGTCAAGTAATCATTAAAAGTTTTATGGTCTTCATCCCAATCAAGGAGCCATGAACTAATTCCATTCGGTATTAAAATATTGGGACCAACACAGACTTCTTGGGGCTTTATTAAATCCCAACCGATAATTGGAACATCAAAAGATACAGAAGAGCTTAAATGACTGATTTTAAAATGATTAGTTTGAACCTCTCTATACTCAATTTCTCCATAATCATTTTCAAATTTTTCACTTGTTAATATTTTATCATTGGTCACCACTACCATATTAGGTCTATACATATTATTTCCGCAACCACAATCATCAATATGGGCACGGGCAAAACCAACCCAAACCTCCCTATTTGCTGCAATAAATTTGGACGCTTGATCCCCTAATAGTTCATTAACATTGACCAATTGAGTTCCTCCTCTTAACGGACCAACTTGGGCATTTGTTGACAAATATTTATTCAATCTGTAACTAAACGAACAAACCCCTGTATCATGAATCAAGTCACATTTCAAGATTTCTAGATTAGACCACCTGTAAATAAAATGGAGATGTTTGTCAAATCCGTTAGCTGATCTTAAACTTGAACTTAGAAATGGGGTCCAATTTTTCTGTTTTCGTTGCCTTGGTAAATTTTTCAATTTCAATTCAATGATTTTATTGTAGAAATTGTTATCAAAATTAGAATCAGCAAAACCGTCAGTGTTAGACTTCCCCTTTTGAAATTGCCATGGCCAGCAAATAAACATTGATCTATAGAAATCAGCTTTTAATAAAATCTTGTCATCTTGATCATCATCAAAGTGAGTAAATTTCCTATGATATGCATTGAAAACGATCAAAGGTTCTTCATGACCAGCTTTGTTTTTAACCAACAATAATCTTGGATCTTCGGGTCCATAGTATTTTCCCGCCACATCATCATAATCATGCCAGAATGGGATAGGCAAAAAGTATGGGAATTTTATGACTTTATAATGGTTTTCTTCTTTCCCTGTTTCAACATTAGGATCATTAACTACATTAAGGTTATTGGTAGGCACCACAATCTTAGTGTTTATTAATTCTTTCCAATTTTTATCGAATAGTTGACCATAAGTCAAACTAACTATCGGTTGATTCCTTGCACCTTTAGGACTATATAAGATTCTTGAAATCATGAAATGCGCTTGATATTGTTCTAACCAAACCGATGAGCCAGCCAATCTATACCAGTAATGATCTATTACCTTATATTTCAATTGAAGTTTTAATTCATCCAAGAAAAACGGGGACATTTCTTTATAATAAGGATTTTGAGTATATTCTTCCAACAATCTAGCCAAGATCTCAGGTAATGAAGCATCCACACTAATAGGGTTATCTATGTTTATAGTAAGATTGCTTTGAATGGTTTTACATTTGAGTAAGTCCAAGTCAATATTATCTAAATCATTGTACATGGTCAACTCATGAGGCTTATAGTTTGATTTTATTAGTGATTTAGTCAAAGGAGGGTCCACCGACTTTGGTTTGAATATTTTAGGGTTTCTTAATTCAGTCAAATCAAAGCTTTTACTTAGTTTGATGAATTGTGCTAACTCTTTGTTGTTAACTGGGAAACTATTGGGGAAAATTAACTGATTTTTAGTTATACGGTTTTTCAATAGATTTTTAAACGAATAGGTTCCTCTGTGGTATGCACTTTTGAAGTTGTGCAAGATCTCTTGATCGTCATAATCATAGAATTGTAGAAACACTAATGTCACTATGAACATCATGAACAACCCTATCTGACTAGTTCGTCTTCGGTAAAACATCATCTTTGCTTGGTGCTCTTCTTGCCGGCTCTTCTTTCCTTAATGTTACCCACAGTCCTTTGGTGTTTCCTATCGTTTCACCTTCTCTCACAAACCCTCTTCAAATATATCTACCACAATATAACCACCGCTGTTCGCTGCACACTACTCCAAGCTAGCCGCCGTTCTAAACAGATTGCCCCGGTACAATAGCGCCAGGAATCAAATCAAATGGTAGTAAAATCCAATAACGAGAACTCTTTCTCCCCTTCGCGTATTTTTGGTATTTTTCAGATCACACGATGGTTAAGTATTGTACATTATTTATACGCTGTCGACTATAAAACTATGGAAATAGAAGGGAATGGCCATGTGAAGGCCATGTTCAATGCTCAGCTTCATCATTATCGTTAGAATCGACATTTGTGGCCGCTTCGATCTTTTTTCTTTCCACTTCGTCACCCAACTCTCTGCAAAACCGTCTGGATAAATCGATGGCACACTCAACATTGTCATTGGTATAACCTTTATTAGACCCTTTTAAAACCCCTAAAAGCGCCTTCAATACCCCTTTGAGATGGATAATATCATTGGTGGCGTCCGACAACGAAAAAGACATCGTCAAATAATCATCAAACACAAACTTTGGGTCTTGACCATCAACATTCTTTGTATCTGGGATGATGGACCATGAACTAATCCCATTTGGAATGAAAACACTTGGTTGGTCTGCTATACAAATCTCATCTGGCTTGTTTATATCCCACCCAAGCAATGGAACATCCATTGACACAAAAGATGATAAAATATCGATCTTATAAAGACCAGTCTTCAAGTCTTTAGTTATAGCCACTAGATTTGGTCTATACATATCTTGACCACAACCACAATGTTTTATGTGGGCTCTTGCAAACCCAACCAAAACCTCTTTATCCTTTGGCAATGAAATTTGATCTTGCAAATCTAAATTCTTCAACAATGTATTAATATTTATCAATTCTGTACCTCCTCTTAATGATCCAACTGCAGCTGATCCATCCAAATCATCAATCATCTTGTAAACAAATTCACAATTGGAAGCGGCACCAATGGTATCGGTCAACTCACATTTCAAAATCTCTAAATTAGACCATCTATAAACAAAGTAAATGAATTTGTCGAATTTATAGGTTTCCCGATCACTGTTATCTATAAATGGAGTCCAATTTTTTTGAATCTTTTGTCTTTTTAAACCTTTTCTTCTTAACTCGGTCACTTTTGTGTAGATGTTTCGATCTGTCTTTTTATTTGGTAATTCATCGATATTTCTTTTCCCTCTTTGAAGCTTCCATGGCCAACTTACAAACATTGATCTGTAAAATTTGAAGTCTAATATTTCCTTAATCTCACTAACTTCATCACGTTGAACAATCTTACGATGATATGAATTGTAGATAATCAATGGTTCTTCATACCCATGTTCACCCTTAACTAACAAGATTCTTGGATCTTCAGCTCCATAATATCGGTTATTGGTTTTAGAAGGATCATGCAAAGCTGGGATTGGAAGAAACGATGGGAACTTCATTTTGGTGAAAAATGTACCATTAACGTCAATTTGATCGTGGATTGATTCAGGATCATTGGTTGGAACAACCATTTCAATGTCTTTTAGTTCATTCCAATTTTCGTCAAATATTTGAACATAAGTTAAACTAAAGCTTGGACGGTTTTTCAACCCCAGGGGACTATATATTACTCTTGAAATCATATAATGAACCCCATATTGTTCTAACCAAACAGATGTGCCTGCCAACCTATACCAATGTTTATCGATTAGATTGTTCTCAAGTTGGTTTGTGATATCATCTTTAAAGTATGGATAAACCTCCTGAAAATAGGAAGTATCACTATCTATAAACTTCCTAACAATTTCATTTAGTCCAACGTCCATTGATTTCTTTTCAGTCAATTTAATATCTAATTTGTCTTGAATCTCTCGACACTTACGTCCACCTTCTTTAAATTCCTTGTTGGTCTTGAAAATATTGAAGGTATGCTTGTGAAATCTATTGGGTTGCAAATCAACAAACTCCAAAGAGTCCGAATACAATTCTGAAAGTTTTCCATCATTATACTTGACAAAAGATGCTCCCTTTAGTTTCTTCCTTATATTGAATTCCTTGTAAAAGAAAGATTCCAAATTCGCTTGGTCAACAGGGAAAATCTTTGGGAATAAGATGATTTTCTTAGAATCACCATTATACCCAGATAATCTTTGGATTTTAGTTTCATCATTGGACAAAGTGTCTGGTGAATTATTCGAATCAGTTGAATCAACTTTTTGAGGTTTTTCGTTACTGGTATTCCTATCAGGACTACCCTTATAAGAATTGTTAGTTGGTCTATAAGTATTCACAACGTCCATTAAAGCATTGTTATAATCCGTTGCTAAAATTGTCCCCGTCAACAACAAGAGTATCACCCCAAGCCCTATAATCAACAATTTCTTATTGTCAAGTCGTCTGTTTGGTAGCAACATGTTAAGGTCTCTATGCACTGGTTAGGATTAGATATGCTTTGGAGTATGGATGAATAATATATAATTGCTTAATTTACTTATTTAAATATGTTTTAGTTATGCCTTGAAATGAAAGGACATGAAAAAGCAAAACCAGACTGCAATTGCCACTATCGTATTATTATGTAGCCTGTATGAAAGATACAAAAACCCAAAAATCCAAAAATAGAATAATTAGGTCTACAAATTGATATTGTCAGGACGTGAACGCTTTCAAACAAATCTTAATGTCGAGCAGAATCCTTACCAAAACCTTAGTAGCCTCCCTAAAATATCGAAATTGAAATCTTTCATAAGAAATCGTTGATGCAACTATAAGACATGCCCTTGCTTTGACGATCTTAGCACCCACACGTCCAACATAAATAACTCAAAAAGTATAGTAGTGCGTTGACCGATGATTTCTATTGTGGTATGATTATGAATACCAAATTGTATGCAAGTATTGAAGAGCACAGCCTTCTGAAAGATTTAACGTATATGAAGCAAAATAATTTTAACATAGTGAAGCAATAATTTTAACATAGATGTGTGAAGCAAATAATTTTAACCTAGAAATATGAAGTATGATAATTTCAACATAGTATGACAAGTAATTAGTCAACCCTGCTCTTAATAATTGAACCTTTGACATGCTAAAAAATAATCCGATAAAATATTTTGGGATAAAATATCGTAGCTATGAAAAAAGGCTAATATTAATAAGGCCTCGGCCACGTAACTCACCTCAAGTCGCTAGCTTTTGAAAATTTAGGTGATATTGAGTGGTTTAACTTTGGTGAAGGAGGTGATGGCAGGATATTTGGTTCACGAAGCGACAGGTTTTTAATGGGGTCGGATGAGTCGTTTGTTTCTGCTGCAGGTAAACCAGAGTCATAATCTATGTCTTCTTCATCATAGTCATCGTCGTAGTCATCGTCTTCATAGTCGTCGTCGTTTTCATCATCTTCGTCATCATCCTCACCTTCACCATCATCTTCGTAATCATCATCATCTTCCTCGTCATAGTCATCTTCATCATAGTCATCGGTGTATTCGGCGTCGTCGTCATCGATTTTATCAACTACATTATCATATTCTAATGCGTCTACGTCTTCAGCATCATCGATGTCTTGATCAATAACATCACTATCATATTGATCAACATCATTATCTCCAAAGTCAAATGAATCATCAGGTTCAGTCTTATTAAATGACATGAATCCTTTTAATGGTGATGCAAATGATGATATTGATTTTGGCCTTTCCCTATCAGTTTTTTCTTTATCTTTATGAGATTCTTTCTTTTCACTAACATCTCTATCACTTCCAAATGATCTAATCGATAATAAACTTGGCGACTTAGGCTCTTCTACAATGTCATCATCTTCAATATCTGATATATCACTTAAATTGAGTGGTTCCCTCCAATAATTAACATCGTTAAATCTTTCTTCTGCCCTTTTGGTTGCAAAATTTGATTGGTTTGGATTTAATAAGCTTGAATAATTACCTAATTGACCAACGGGTGGGAAAAATTGATCAACTAATTCACCAATCCCCAAATACGACGATTTGACCCCTGATAATTCTAATAATTCCATATGGACATCACCTTCCGGATTAATTGTAAAGATTCGATGACTTGGAATATTTACTGATCTATAACTTATAGCATCTGTAATTCGATTACCAAAACCAGCATAGAATGGAGTTTTGTCACGATTATTTAATTCTGAATTTTCTTTTTCAAGTTCAATATTATTATAATATAGACCTCTAATATCATTCAAACATGACATTTTAAAAACTTCAGGTTTTTTCAAGATAACTTCTCTTTTTAATGCAGCCATTGTCCTATCTGGACTTAAAATCACTGGCCCTGCAGGCAATTTTATTCCGTTTTCTTGTACTACGGTTTTCAAATAAGCTCGGGTCGAGTCCGCTTGGCCTACAGATCTTGCTGTTAAATAAATGATATTATATCCATTATCATGGATATCGGTAAATAATTTTGCCACCCCAGTATGAGTCCAATCTTTACCGATGAAATTAAGAACATGCCCCAAAGCATCCGATTTAGTAATGGTACCATCAATATCAGATATCACAATCGGTGTAGCAGATTTCCATAAGTATAGATTTGAAAAAACTTGAGAATTACCTTGATTTAATTTAAACATTAATTTATTTTCACCATACTTTAATTTCATTTTTTTCAATTGATCACTAGTCAATCTTAATGTTTTAAAGAACATTTTTTCATCATCTTCATCAATTGATTGTTTAGTGCCTGAAGAAACAGTCAAATCTTGTTGTTCCAAATTGACTACGTTATAATTATTATGTTCATCAACAGCCAAGTCATCAAGACTTTCATCAATGTTTGATATACGAATATTACCATCTTTATCCATTTTTATGATTTGATCCCATAAACTAACTTGATTTTCCACTTGAACCTCATCACCATTGACACTTGTATCAGGTTGTTTAATATTATCGGCATCTTGATTCTGTCCTAATTTTTCTAATTCTTCAATGAAAATTTTCTTTAACATTTCATCTGAATTATCGATATTCTTTTGACTATTTGGTTTATAACCATCCATGTCTAAAACCATATCACCATTATTATCGATTTTAGATGGGATATTTAATCTTTGGGTGACTTTCTTTGCCTTTTCGAAAGCGATTTTAGATGTCAAACTTGGAGTAGGGGTTGGACTTCTCCAAGACCCTTTTGTTGGAGATGAAGATATATTTGGAGTTTGAGGTCTTGAATTGGATAATTTTATTTTATTCTCAAGGTCTTCAATCAATTTCGAAGGACTCGAAGAAATATTTGAATGACCAGTAGTATCAGAAGTTCCAGCCACAGATTCATTTAAATCCAAATCATCCATGTCATTTATATTATTCAAATCCAAGTTGGGAGTTGGGGATAAAGAAGGTGATATCTCAGGTGATGAAGCGGGGGAAATAACAGGAGAAGTCATATTACTATGGGATATCAAATCAGTATTTGAGGTTTCAAATACAAAGAAAGCCTCACCACCATCCCCTAATTTCATTGGCAAATCTGTCTTTATATCATTAACGAATAAATCGATCTTCTTCTGCAGGGGTTTGATGATTTGAAACTTCCCAAATCTTATGTGGAACGGGGAACAATGCAAGGATCCATCTGATTGTTCGATCACGATGATATCGATCGCTCCCAGGAGCGTCGCAGGATTCAACGAATTCCATTGATTGTACACGTAGCCACCTACTTTACCCACGTATTGCATATCTACTTGACTATTATCAGACGGCAAACCAATATCTAAGATCAATTGTTAAACTTCGAGGTAACCGCTGAGTGAGGAAACTGAGCAGAAATAATGAATGGATTCGGTCACGTGATCATGGAATTCAACCAAACCTATGACGACGGTTCTTGCCATATATACGTCAAGAAAGTTGATGGAAGTGGATGGTAGCCATCAGGTGAAAGTTCTATCAGCTGAAATGTGTGCTAGGTGGTACTAGAAATTTAGAGTCTCGTCTATGACGTTGGATGTGATACTCACAACCAGAGTTGTATACGCTAAAGCACTTAATGAACGTCAAGCATAGGAAGGAGAAGCAGAAATCGGATAGATAGCATAAATCTATTTTTAGGAGTCTGTAAGAGATGTCTAAGTTATGTGTAACCTATTCGTTGGCCAATCCATTTTGGAGACCGCCTACGTTAAGTATGTGTTTCAAGATTGTTTCAGATTTTGCGGCCAGTTGCTACCAAAAGTATTTAATGTTATACTTTTCATGGCTCCAGGTGGATACCAGGAACTTTGAATTACTTGAAGGGTAAAGCATGTCAACATCAGATGATTCTTTTTGGATAACTCCCAATACACCCAATACTCCAAACACAGAAACCAGTCTTTCAAAATTTTTAAGGTCGGTGCAAACAGGCAACAGATATAATATCAAACATATTTCCCCGAGAACAGCTAGACCCGATCAAATAGTCAGAGTAGTAAGCGAAGCTGGATCTAAACGGGAGGTGAAGCCTGACAGGTCCGTGAAAAACCAAGGGGTGAAGTTAGATGAAGACAGGAAAGAAGGTTATGCAGAAATTGAAGAGTCTGCCAACAATAAAGCATTAAAAGAAATTAGGCATGAGGTGAAAGAGTTAGGGAGTGAATTCACCTTGAAATTCAATGAAATTAGAGATAAGCTAGATCACTTCAACGAAAACATTGACCAGTTGAACCAATCTAATAAAGAAGTCATTTTATGGATGGAAAAGCAACAATTAGCAGCAAAAGAATCACTGACGCCAAAAGCCTTTTTCGAACCAAGACGTAGAAGGAAAAAGTATCAGGTTAACGAAGAAAATTGGATTGCAAAAAAAGATTCTAATGCCAATTTCATTACTGGCGTTATATCAGTTAGTTGTTTTTTAGCTCCAATAGTTGTATTCTTAGTGGACTACGCTGAAAACTAAATTTAACGCTGTGTAACGTGGTACGTCCTTCGTACCCTGAATGTACCTTTATACCTCATCGATGCCCGCTCACTATCTCTGCTGTATCGCCATCGCTATCTCTACGTCTTGTAATCTGTGCAATCTGTGCAATCGATGCAATCGATTCCATCAGATTTCACATGCCAACGACGAACACGGCGATCCGACATCAGCGCGACATCAGCCAAAATCAGTGAAATTGCCCTTTCGGGAAAACGATCGTCCGAAACCATACCTCTTTTTGTGTCACACGGCCCCAGTACACCCCCAGTCAATACTCGTATTTTGGGGATCCGCACTCACAACCCATGGTACACCCATACACAATCCAGAAAAGTCGGCTACCGCCGGAAAAAGCGATCGTTCATCTGAACAAAAACGCCGAATGAAAAGGAGAATTCTAAAGCCACAAATCTGGGAACAGAAACGACACCCGACATCATACCAAGATGGATTCCCCGACATTAAAATTTTTCATTAGACAGATTCTGATAATCAATTATATATAGAGGAAAATAACGGTTTTCTTTTTTAAAAAATTTCATATCGTCTTTATCTTTCTCCTTGAACTTTACAGGATCACAACCACGGCAAAGTATTACAAAAGGTAAGAAAATAGTAAAGGAATTGGAAAAGGGAATCAAGAAAGATATAAAGATGGATAGCGGAAAAATAGATAAAGTATATTCAGACGTAAATGAATCTGTTGTTTCAGTCAAACAAGGACAATTGAAAAGAAGTTTTTCTGTATGGTCCTTGTTAGGGGTTGGTTTTGGTTTAACCAATTCATGGTTTGGGATTTCTGCCTCCTTGGTTACTGGGATCTCATCTGGGGGTCCAATGTTGATTGTTTATGGTATTATTATCATTGCTTTAATTTCGTCGTGTATTGGGATTTCTTTAAGTGAATTGGCTAGTGCATATCCAAACGCTGGAGGTCAGTATTATTGGACTATGAAATTAGCTCCTCCAAAATATAATGCATTTGCTGCTTATTTATGTGGTTCATTTGCTTGGGCTGGTTCAATTTTTACTAGTGCTTCAGTTACAATTTCTATTGCTAGTGGTTTAGTTGGTATGTATGTTTTAGGTTCAGGAGATCCAAATAAAACAGTTGAAACTTGGCAAGTATTTGTAACTTATGAAATTGTTAATTTATTATTAGTGTTTGCTAATTTATGGGAAAGACCTTTACCTGCTATCTCATCATTGGCTTTATATACTTCAATTATTTCATTTGTAGTCATTACAATCACTGTTTTGGTTAAAGCTGATGGTGAATTTCAAGATGCTAAATTTGTATTTGCAACTTTCAATAATGGTACTGGTTGGTCATCTGCTGGTATTGCTTTCATTGTCGGTTTAATCAACCCTAATTGGTCTTTTAGTTGTTTAGATTGTGCCACTCATTTAGCTGAAGAATTGATTTCTCCAGAACGTGATATTCCAATTGCTATCATGGGTACTGTTGCCATTGGATTTGTTACTTCTTTCTGTTATTCAATTGCCATGTTCTTTTCAATTAAGAATTTAGATGAAATCTTTGCTTCGAATACTGGGGTCCCAATTTTAGATATCTATTATCAAGTTATTGGTAATAGAGCTGGAGCAATTGTCTTAGAAGTTTTAGTTATGTTGACTGCAATTGGGTGTAATATTGCATCTCATACTTGGCAAGCAAGATTATGTTGGTCGTTTTCAAGAGATAATGGATTGCCAGGTTCAAAATACTGGTCCAGAATTTCTCCAAAGACCAATGTTCCAGTTAATGCCCATTTGATGTCTTGTGCTTGGTGTGCAGTCATTGGATGTATTTATATGGCTTCAACCACTGCTTATAATGCAATGGTTGTTGGATGTATTATCTTTTTATTATTATCTTATATTGTTCCCGTTTCTTTCTTATTATTGAAAGGAAGAGACAATATTAAGCATGGTCCTTTCTGGTTAGGTAAGTTTGGTTTATTTGCTAATATTGTTTTAATTGCTTGGACTATTTTCGGTACCGTATTTTATTCATTCCCTGCTGTTCAACCGGTTACTGCTGGTAATATGAATTACGTTAGTGTTGTCATTGTTGGATATTTACTTTATTGTATTGTTTATTGGAAATTAAGAGGAAAGAAGAAGTTTATTGGTGAAAAACACGAATTTAGCACTTCTGATGAAGATGTTTATTAATTCAATAACCCTTAACGTTTAATTAGAGATTGCATTTTGGCACGAGTAAAAAGTTGTTTATAGTTCGTCTAGCTCAGTAGCTTTTGTATAAATAGTTTAATAGATCAAAGATTTCTGACCTATTGCTACCCAAGACCAATTCGACCTTGATAGTACAGTCGAGTTTGACATCTGATGATAGTCAGAGCTAACAAGGAGTAGAGTATAGTCAACGGTAGAGCTAAAAGAAGAGAGCAAGCAAGTACAAGCACAGCTAACAAATGCTAGCCTGCATTAACGACTCGGAATCAACGTATAGAAGAATATCTGGATCTACTGACACCTCTCTTTCATCATTTTCCAGACAGGTTCTTAAAAGATCAAAGTTTCTCTTTCCATCAGCTATCGCATTTTAAAATGATTGACACATTCAAAGACACACTCTATAGTGCCACCACCATTCAAGAACTGAACAATGATGACGGCGAATGATCTATGAATCATATTAATGCACTGTCTAATGTGATGGATTACTTTTGGACAAAGTTAATGAAGAAAAACAAAAACTTGTGAAAAATTTTCAGGCTCTTTATACTCCAAGCCATCGATTCAGAGTCGTGTACCGACCGGTTTCTCAACCTTGGTGAGAGGTTAGACAGCGGCTAATTTTCAAAGTAAACAACTGGAATCACTAGAGACGATTGAATCACGCCTAAAATGTCTTTGTTTGGGAATCCAAGTACAGCTGCAGCAGGCAGTGGTGGCGCTGCGGGAGGTGGTACCAGCACTGGGTTGTTTGGGGGAGGAGCCGCCGCTCCCAATGCATCGAATGCGTTGGGTGGGTTTAGCTTAAACTCAACGACCAATTCAAATCCCCAGCGGTTAAACCTTAACACTACGAATCAACCCAACCAACTAAACCAAACAACGTCCCAGAACCCTCAGAACACCCAGAACGCGCAAAACACCCAGAATCCAATGGGCGGTGGCTTGAACTTCAGCAACATTAACAATAATGCCACTAATGCTGCCTCAAATGCCAGTACAGTAGACAAGAGCACCATTGGTTCAAATGGTGATAGCATTGGACTTGGAAGCATTCCTAAATCAACGGTTGGTACTACCATTAACTCAAGATCAAGGCTACTCAAAGACTTATTGGAATCTGCCAATAATTTACCTAAACTAGATACAAATGACTTGGGTACTATACATCTTACTTTAAATGAATTACAAAGGAAATCAGAACAATTAAGAAAGAGTAAAGATTCTGGAAATAACAATAATTTCACTAAAGCTCATTATCTTTTAGCATCTAGTGGAATAAGTGCTGAAGAAATTGAAAATGATTTAAAATCTATTAATGTCCCTGAATCAACTCATACTAATACCAACTTTCAAAATAAAATAATTAAAGCTAAACATATTGGTATTGATCAATTTTTAAACACAAAAAAGGAAGAAAATATTTTAAGTACAATTGAATCTTCATTACAAGCTGCTTCAAAAGATTTTGATGAATTTATTAACAAAACAATTTCAATCGATTGGAAATTGAAAAGAAATGAATTAAGAAAATCTTTACTCCTGAATTCAGAAGTTAAAAGTGCTACCTCAATAACATGGAACAAATCAAGTAATAATAGCTATAGCATTTTAGCACCCTTGGAAATTTCCAATTCATCAATTAATGGATCTAATGATAAAAAAGTATCGACTTCAAGACAATATACTAGAGAAAAATTCGAAAAATATGCAACCATAATATATCAATTAAATGAATCTCGTTTAAATAATCAATATTCTCCAATATTTAGTAGTTTTGAAGAAATCAATAAATCGAATAGTGACTTGAAATCAAGACAAATAACGGACGTGTTTAAAATATTAGTTGAGTTAACTAATGAACTAAAAGTTAAAGTAAGTCAAGAACATAAGTTTTTTAACCATGATTCAACTAAATTGAATGATTTGATCATAAGGAAAAGTAAAAAATACTTGGAAGATCAATTTTATCAATATATGGATGAAATTTATAGTAAAGATGATAAAAAGGTAG
The DNA here is from genome assembly GCA_030572015.1 of Yamadazyma kitorensis. Lineage (NCBI taxonomy): Eukaryota > Fungi > Ascomycota > Pichiomycetes > Serinales > Debaryomycetaceae > Yamadazyma > Yamadazyma kitorensis. Next base: position 14,030 of record JAJLZC010000020.1, on the reverse strand, counting down.
AATTCTCCCCACCAAATAATATAAATAAAGTTAAATTTTTTATTAACAAAATCATCATGAAGAATAGTAATGAATTTAATAACAAAACTTTGAAAATTAATGGAATCCCAATTTGGGCTTTAATCTATTATTTAATGAGAAGTGGATTATATAATGAAGCATTATCATTTGTATTATCTCATAGTGAAATTTTTGAAAAATTTGATAAAAATTTCCCATTGTATTTAAAAAATTACTTGAAGGATGATAAATTCAAATTGTCCGTTGAACTAAGTGATAGATTAGATAAAGAATTTAATCAACAATTTTCAATTATTAATGATGAATTTAAAAATTTGTTTGATCCATATAAGTATTCTGTTTACAAAATTATTGGGAAATGTGATTTATCTAAAAAGAGTTTACCTTCTTCGATCAACTTAAGCATTGAAGATTGGTTGTGGTTCCATTTATCTATTTTGAATGAATCCAATAATGCTTCCGAACTAATTTATGAAAATTATACATTGGCTAATTTACAAAAACAAATTATCCAATTAGGATCTTCAAAGTTGAATTCATCATCTAATAATCCCATGTTTTTGAAATGTTTAATAATGGTTGGATTGTATGAATTAGCTATTCAATATACTTTTGAATTTTTAAACGAGATTGATTCAGTTCATTTATCAATAGGGTTGAATTATTATGGATTGTTAAAAGTGTCTAATTCTTCAAAGATTAACGAATTGATTTATTTAAATCCAACTACTACCACATATGAAATAAATTTCTCAAGATTAATGGGATCGTTTACTCGTAGTTTCAAAATCAGTGATCCTAAAGTAGCATGTCAATATTTAATATTAATTGCTATATCTAAAGGAGGTCAATCTAATGAAGAAACAGCCAAATGTCATGGAGCATTAAGAGAGTTAATTTTAATGTCAAGAGAATTTAATTTGTTATTGGGACAATTAAATGATAAAAATGGTGAAAAAATAAGTGGATTGTTAGAAATTCAAAGGTCTTTAATTAATTTAAATAACTTGGATGAATTTTATTATCAAATCATTGAAATCAGTGCTAAAAAATGTGAAGAAGAAGGTAGGGTATTTGATTCATTATTGTTATATCAATTATGTCAAGAATATGACACTGTTCTTATCATAATTAACCGTATATTAAGTGAATTAATATCTTCAACGGAGTTAGATAAATCATTAATCAAATATGGAAATTATGAAAATGTCAATGGTGAACATATGGTGGAAGATACTATCGAAAATAATATTGTATTATTAAGTCAGCATATAATTAGTACTTTCAATAATAATTCTAAGATTTTATCTGGTTTAAACAAGTCATTGAAAACAACTTGTGATTTATTGATTTCAATAATTTCAATTAGGGAATCTTTCTTGAATAAAAATTTCAACAAATTACTTTTAGATATTGAAAATTTGAATTTGATTCCAATTAATGTGAATGATGACTTGATAAAAATTAGACAAAGTGCTGAATATGTCCAAAATTCACTAGACAACAGTATTTTAAAAGTAATTCCATGTTTACTAATCATCACAATGTCATCGGTATCCCAATTGAACTATCAAATCTTATCAAAGACTTTTAAATCGTTAAATAATGAAACTGAGGAAATCAATAAGTTGAAATCTATTGGTAAAAATTGTATGATTTTTGCTGGTATGATTCAATATAAAATGCCTAGAGAAACTTATAGTCTATTGATCCAATTGGAAAGTCAATTATAGTCACTAATATTACATTTATCATTGTTATCTTGTACGCCTTCTACTACCTCTCTATACCAATTATCGCATCTTTTTTCTAAGTAAACTTGGTGTAACATGGGAGCATTTCCTGTTAGTTTCAGTCAACTTTCAAAGGATTTCAAAGAGCTGTACTTCAAGCCGTCGTGTGAAGTAGTAATAGAAGGCCAGATCATAACTATCAACAAGTTCTTCAGTGTTGAAGTATGTCATGAAGTAATCAAGAAGTTTGAGAAGTTGCAATTGGAAACAACTCCATTGGTCAAAAGTAAAGATTACGCTGCCAGAGTCAATGATAGAATAATGATCGAAGATAATGAGACTGCAGATGAGCTATGGAATTATTTGAAATTGGTATTATTACAAGATGACTATGAAGAGAATATCGTGAAGTCTACTTTTAAAAATGCCATTGGTTTGAACCCTCAGCTAAGAGTATACCGATATTCAAAGGGCCATTATTTTGGTAAGCATTATGATGAGTCGGTCAAAGTAAAAGGATCAGATCGTAAGGTCGGTAGAACGAAATGGACGCTTCTTATTTATTTAACAGGTGATAACGATTTCAGCGGCGGTGGTACGATATTTTATCCTACTAAGAAACCAATGAATATTCACCCATCAAGGGGGATGGCATTGCTTCATAAACATGGGGACGACTGTTTGATCCATGAAGCCGAGTTGGTTAAAAGTGGTGTCAAATGGGTCTTAAGAAGTGATGTAGTATTCTAAATATCCATTATGTCAACCTTGTTATTGATTTTGACAAGAAGAATTCATTAGTTTCATTAATAACCTGACTAAAGGGCAAATTGTTCATGAGCCGGTTTCTAATCCATCCACTTAACTTATTTTGTATATTGGCTCGTTCGTATCTTTGATCAATAAGATAAATCATTGAATAATCATTAATATGACGAATGCTTCTTCCTATACTTTGATTAATTGATCTCATACAGATATTTTCAATGAAATTCTTACTATTTTCTATAGCCAATGTTTTTGATCCTGTCTTTCTGATGGTTGTTTCTTCAATGAACTGCTTTTTAGCTATGATTTCACCGGACATCAAATTAGGATATGGTAGACCTACCATGATGACTGCCCTTGCCAAGTCATCTGAAAAATTTATTCCCTCTGAAAGCTTCCCACCAACGACAGAGAACAAAACAGAAGATTTTGTTTTTTCAATGGATGTTGAATAGTCAGATAGCACTTTGTCCACATCATTAGAGGATTTTGGTTCAATGCAAATGGATGATTTAGCTTTTTCAATCTTACTGTAAATGCCCGACTGTTTCCACAATGTTATTATTTCATTCATATATTTATAACTTGGAAAGAAGATGACAACCCCAAATGGAATATTTTCCAATAATTTGATTAAACAGCTTCCTAATCTGTGAATCAAGTCTGCATTATTTCGATTTTTGAACAGAAATTCCAATGCTGAGTTATTATAATTAGATATTGGAATGACCTTCAAGCTTTCCTTGGGTATAATGTGATTGCATGAAAATTTGTTGATTTGGTCTGTAGATAAATAAGGGAAAAGATAATTTGTATAATCCTCCATTGGCTCCATGGTTCCACCACATAATAATAAACATTTGCATTGGTCTACCACAGGTTTGAAAATTTCCGATGGGTCTAATAACATATAGTTTATTGATGGGTTTGATTTATCTGAGTCCCAGAAGAACTTCCCCTCCTTTAAAGGATTACTTGTGGCTTTTAAGAATTTTGTCAACTTGAAAAGAAGTGGATTATTTGAAGACTTATAAGACTCATCAGTTGTTTCAAGATACTGTTCAATCTTAAAGGCAATTTTGGATTTATTCAAGTAAGTTTGTAGTTTATGAATGTTAAATAGATCCCCAGTATTACCTAAGAACATATCGCTCATGTTGATTTCTAGCCCAAGTTTAATATTACCACTCTTAGTTTGATCTTCTATGAATCCAAGTAAAATCTTACAAATCTTTATTAGTTTCATTAAATTGATTCTATTACCTGAATTGAGTCGTTTGATAAATTTATTTAGGTATGTTTTTAATGCTTTTAAAATGGCCCGGATATCATTCAAAGATATAGAAACTGAATTCAAGGAATTTATCACATCTAGCAAATTATGAGCTTCATCGATTATTATGATGGAATTAGACAAGTCTATGTTCAAAACATCTCTTGTATTTGGTTCCAATAACATTTGATATGGTAACGATACAATTTCTGTCAATTTGATGTTATTACGGATTGAATAATAAGGACATACCTTCAAAAACCTACCTAAGCTGTTCAAGTCTTCAATATCGTGTATTTTCGTTAAAGAATAGTCGTTAAATTGGTCTAATACCACCTGATTTCTTGAATTTGATAGATATTCACATTTGTGGTCACTTTTATTCAACTCTTTGCAGCCTTCATTGATCGACTCTAGGTTTGATAACTTTGAAATCTTGGAATTTACACATAGTTGTTTTCTAGAACCCAATGGTAGGTACTTTGTTCTTTCTACTATTTCATCCAATGAAGATTCAAACAGTGGGAGAGCCAACTGGCTGGTGAATTGGTTGAGTTGGGAGTGGGTTCTGGATGAAAAGAATATATGTGGGTATTCATTGTCAATGTCAATGTCATCTTTGGTGTCTTGATTACCACTGATTCTATGTAGAAGCATACTTATTTCGTCTTTCAATTGATCATTTCTTTCTGTATCACTGACATAGTCTTCAGGCGCAAAATTGGGTTCGTCTTTACTATCAAGCCGTATTTTCTTTGCCGGCAATGCATGAATTCTATTTGATTTGGAGTCATACTCCACAGACATCTCGTTTAAATGGTTCTCAAAGTCCTTTCGTTTCTGCTTCCTTCGGGATAGAGTGGTATCCTTATAAGCATTGTTGACCCATTCCGGCTCTGAATCAGAGCTGGAATCCAAGTCACTGGAGGTATTGCGGTTCTCCTTTTCAGCTTTACCTAGGCGCTTAGCATTTCGTAGCCATGTCATTGTGGAGCATATGATTGACAAGGTTTTTCCTGTTCCCGTTGGACTTTCAAACATGCCGACCTTGAATCCTTTATCAATGGTGTCGTATATGCTGTTCATGAGCTGGAGTTGGATATCATAGGGCTCATACGGGTGATGGAAGTCCCTATCTTCCATAGTCATTGACGCGTTGAGTTGCAAAAAATCGAGCGATGCCACAAGAGAGCTTTAACTATGGAAGACAGCGAAATTGGAAAGACGGAGTAGAGGGAAGACGATTGATGTAGAAGAGAATGGCCTCCAGATGAGACAACGAAACTTGTATTGAATACGGAAGACAATGGTGTTAAAAATGAATCTTGAAGGGGAAGATCGTCTAAAACTTGGACCTTTGTATCATTGATTTGAACTCCCCAAGGGAAGTTTCATCCGTACATGAACCCCCGCAGACCACCACCACAATCACATCGTCTTGATCGACATCAAAGTTGTTATACAACAAGTCCAATTTGTTGTAAATGACAGAAAGAGCAGCTCCACAAGCTGGCTCCACTATTTGGTCGAATACTTGATGATGTTTAATCACAGCTTTGACTGCGTCTAAATCATCAATAGACTCAAACTTGGTCTTATTGGTAGTTTGGTTCATGAAATTATGTAAACTTTGCTTGGAAAGATAAGAACAAGCCAAAGAAGTGGCCAATGACTTGACCGAGTTTAAAGTGAATATTTCATTACGTTTAATAGTTTCTTTAAAAGTAGGAGCTTCGTTTGTTTCAATTAATAAAATGTCGGACCCAAGTTTATTATTTTGTAATCCTTGCAAAATACCATTGTACAATCCACCCCCACCTATTGAACAAACTATACCTTTTAATTTGGTCGAGTCAATGTCACTATTTTTAATCTCGTCAACTAATGTAGAATGACCTTGCCAAATCAATTCGTTTTCAAAAGGATGACAATAAATCTTCTCGATCTTATCATCATCGTATAACACCATTTTTGTTTTCAAAAATTGATCTGCTTCATTAATTGAATCACCAAATTTAATGATTTCTGAACCATACAGCTTCAATTTGTTTACAATATGGGGTTTTGTACTGTTTGGTACCGCCACAGTACACTTAACGCCATAGAATTTTGCCAGATATGCAGCTGCCAACCCGGCATTCCCACCACTTGAAGCAAAAATATGAATTTCTTTGGTTGGGCATACCGATTGTGCTTTTAATATTGATTTATGGATTAAATTTCCAATACCTCTTAATTTGAAGCTACCTGATGGTTGCTCTAATTCATTCTTAAAGTATATTTTACATGGAGGTTTAAATGGTAACTTGGAAGTGACATCTATAAGGGAAGTCTGAATGAATGGAGTGGTTGACTTTTGCTCTGCTAATGACATCTTCTTCTGTTTACCTCTTTTTCCTTTTCTTCAATTTGAAACGAAATCCTTGGACAATATTTATTTTATTCTTTCTCGTTGTAAATATATATAATGCCATGACATCCCATCCCATGGCATCCCCTTATCTGTGAAGCTTTTGCACCCGTTTGACTCGTATTTGCAGCTACAGTGACAGGAGTCGCAAGGAGCCGCAAGAAGTCTGACTCCCCACAACAAGACCGGTGCACCCATATATACTGCCAAGGGAAATGGCAAGTTGGTTTCTGTATAGGGAAACTGTTAGGCTTGTACAATAATAAATAAGCAAAGGGTTTTGGGGAAGTCAATAGTGGAGGTTAGGACGTGTGTACTTATTATTTTGGGTTGCCTCTCACTTTAGTCTATTACCAGTAATAATACAATAGTTTAATATACTTAACAATTTATACACCAAACTACCATCATCATTCCAGATTATGTAGTTGAAGTTATTCAATTGATCTGTTTTAGTGTTTAAATCGATTAAAGGTAGTAAAGTTAGTTTACACCTCGACCATTTATGATTGGAATCAGAATTCAAATAGGTTTCAAATGGAGAATCTAATATAGTAAACGATTCAGTTAAGAATTTGGTGTTTATTTCAATTGAAACTTTTGGATATGGAACTTCCTTTTTTAAAAATAAGTGATAGTTCTGTAGTAAAAAGGAATCTACCTTTGAATCCTTGACCAATTTGTGATGGTTATTGAAAGCAATCACTAAATTGATGAGATACTCTAATATAACAAGTTCAATTGAAGCTTGTTGATCGTTTAAGGACTTGATTAATGCTTCAATTGACTTAAATTGGATTTGGGATTCGGCACTGACTTCTGGCTCGCCAATTGGATTCGAAACGGCAGATTCTGTCAATTTCTCTAACCTTCGAATCAAAGTTTGAAGTGAACTTATATAGATTTGATTGAAGTTAATTATTGATTGATATTTAATGATAGTTTCCTGTTTAGTAAAGTTATTAATTAGATAACTTTCTAAATCCGTGCTAAAATCTAGATGATCAATCTTTATCAGATTAATTTCTAAAGTGAAGTTACTTTTCATATCAACCATTGAATTAATAAACTTGTCAATCAACTCAGTAGTCAATACAGAACTTTTAGGGAATACTTTAAAATTCTGATAATTCTTAAACCAAAATTGATTCATTAAAGCTAAAGAAGACTGAAAAGGAACTCTCATTGAATTATCCAATACTAAAAATCCAATTGAAAACTCATGCTTACTTAAAATGACATAATTTAAGGTATTTTTCAGATATATCTTATAAGCCATCAGTAAAATTCCATCTTTAATAGCAATACCATAAATTAGAAAGTTACCTTCCGTTTTCAATGATTTTTTCTTTACAAATGTTGATAATTGGTTCTGTATAGCTTCATTATTACAATAAATGCCCGTTTCATAACATACTATCACATCATCCCCAAGGGGTATTATATTGGTCACTTTAGAAGGAGGTAAATCGACGGTTGACACTATTTTATTTTTGACTAGATCATAAACGGTCAATCCTTTGACATTTGCGATGTATACTTTGGAACCATGACATTCAATACAATTGATTTTGAACCTTGTGGGATCCATAATGGTTTTCTTTTTGCCCTTACCTTTCGGTATTACTATAACCTCATTCAATGAAGTGGCCAAAATCGAGTGGGTTGGTAAGTTTATATGAAACAACAAATCATTTTGAACCATAGGTTCCATATCCATATCCAAGTCAATGGTATCTGCAACTGTGTATGTTTTTACAACATTTAAATCATTAATTGTAGTTATTTTATCATCCATAAATTGGAAATCTTTAATCTTAATCAGTTGATATTGGTCATATGTCATTTCAATCTCATTACCATCAACCAACCCCAATTCATTCAATACTATATCAAAAAAATTGAATTTGATCACAAATTCACCATTTTTAGCTCTTTGTAGTATGATTAATTCACCAGTATTGAAAAGCACTCCTAAAAGACAGTCTTTAGTCGTTGGTGATATTTCCGACCATTGATGTTTGATAATACTTGGTTCCACCCTGGTGAAATTGAATCCGGTTTCAGACGTCGTCAACACCACCTTGACAAACTTTCTGACATCCATATACTGCAACGCTTCAGTGGTCAAGATCGCCGATTGTTTAAACAAATGTTTGGTCATTAAATGATTCCAGCTTTGGTTACTTTCAATAGTTTGGTAGATATTAGGCAACACCGGCTCTAGCACCGTCAATTGGGTGCCGTTGTTCACCGATACTTCGTGATTGCTTGATATTTGAACCGCATTGGGCCCTACGTACGCTCTGCTCACCACTAAATCTTCAATCATTAGCCGCTACAATGTTTATATTTATATATTACATCTATAAAACGAGAAGCGATAACGCGACAGCTATTGACCGGTGCACCCATGTATGAGACAGCCAGGTCAAGGGATATTGGCCGGTGCACCCATACTTGGCCAGCTATGGGGTTGGTTGGTTCGGTAAGCGGTGGACCTCTTCACCATCAACGGCCAAGTTGAAAGAGTGTTGAGCAGTGAACATCCTTACGGTCAACATCTTATTTCTGGTCTCCAGCCAAAAACAAGATATGACTAGATATTTCATTACAAATCTTGATACGATCTTCCAGATCCAACTCAGGGACCTTTTTCAAGTTAATACTTAGGTCACAAAACAACCACTGTAAACTTTGAACAATCGACAATTCAAAGTCTAATCCGTTTGTTTCATCCATAAGATTTGAATCGTAAAGTCTTCTTCTACCATCATTATAAACTGGACCTCTACCAAAACCATTTAATATAAATAATTCATGCAATTTCAATTTGGGCCAATTGGCATGTAAAAACATTAGATTTGAAGATTTGAAGTAATGATAATTATAATTTGAATGATCGTTATCACCTGAATTCACAGCATAATCTGGTACAAAATTAGTTGTTAAACATTGATCTCTATTAGAATCTTGAATAAAATCAACCAATGGATCATACTGTCCCATCCCGAAGAACTCATGCTTATTCTTTGCCTTTGAAGGTCCAAATTCTCTATTAAATTCCTTTACTTGATAGTAAGGCAATCCTAGCTTATGAGCTGCAGCAATAAAGGTTTCTTTATCACCTTCTCCAGCAGCACCTTGACTTAGTAATGGATAATAATAATCAGGGCCATAAAAATTATAATACATTGATAATAACAAAGTTTTAAAATGAATAGATTTATTGATCAATATTTGACCAGTTTCACTTGAAGCTTCAGGTATAGTACCTTTACAATCATGAAATGAATAAAATTTAGATTCTCCACGCTTATCACCATTGAAATAACTATTTCTAATTCTTTGGTTTGCATCTGTTTCAATATTAGCAATCTTATAAAACAAAGGTGAAGTACTTCTTCTCCATAAATCGGGCCACATTACCAAATGACTATTTAAGAACGGTTCATTATTAAATAAAGTATCAGGATTAGCAGCTGGAATATTATCAGCATCCAAATATAACACCCTTTCAAATGAAGAAATCATTAAGGCAACATTTTTTAGTTGATAACCTCTAATTTTTGAAATTAAATCCTTTGGTAAAAAATGGGACATAACTTTACAATGACCATTTAAACTTGGTAAAATGGTATCACACAAATCTATATCATAATCACTATCCCTTGGAATGATTAATTCTATTGGTAATTTTGAACCAGAAGATCTTAACATTTTGATAGATAACAAAGCTAATTGATTATAATCATCCCCACCCAAATAAACTATACCATCACCTTTCATAAATTGATTGAACTTACTATATTTAATCAAATCAGGAGGTATTGAATTGGGCATTTTAAATAAATATTTCTTATGACTATCTGTTAAAGATTCGATTTCCTTGTCATCTAATCTAAAATAATTAGCCAACCAGTCTTTAGTTCTGATTTGTTCATCCAAATAATTTTCTCTCATATGACCACCATACAAAGGAGCCCTTCCTTCTCTATTTGGCAACTTGTTTTCTTCTTTAGCTAATCTATAATGATCATCATTATTCATACCATGAACTGAAGGTCTACAATCTTCAATAAGTGTAAATAAATTAGCAAAGAACTTGGAAAATTGATTAGCAAACTTACTTTGATAATCGATTTTGATCAAATCACCAAACTTAGCATCTTCAATTATTGCATCGATCTTATGGCTAGTTAAATTTCTATGATCATATTCTTCGATATAATTAATTAAATAACCAGGGAAATCTTTTGGATTGACTTCGGTTTTTAAGCCCAAATATTGATATTTCTTAGATCGAAATTCATCGGTTGTTTTATACGTTTGTTGTAAAATTACAAAATTATTGCTTTCATCCTTATGATACACGGTATAAATCTTAGAAAGGGATGACGCCTTCTTATCCACCCAAGGACCAAATGAATGGAACGAATACAATAAATTGAATACCGTGAATATAACACATCCTAGTATGATGAGCCTTAGGTGCCTGAAGGCATATGAGTTCCTCATATTCTTATGTTAGTCTTATCTCTGTTCACAGTACCAATCCTTCGCAACGTCTATAAAAGCGCTTACACCACCAGCAAAGCACCAGAAAAAAGATCCTTTGAAAAGTTATTCGGATCGTATTATCTACAGACCCCTTTAAAGCCCTCTATAACTCGCAAACGTTCAGATCCTAAACGTTGTTTGGTTATACTCCTAGCTGGACTCGTACCTTAAAATTTTCTTTGTTGATAAATCGCACGGCAATGTCCCAATCCTGGGCGTGTCTGGACCCGGTGCTGCACTGATAGCACCGCGATGGCGCTGCGATAGCACTAAATTGGCACGAACGTCCACGTCCATGCATCCCGACCACGTCTCCTATGCACCCTATGCATCCCCTGTAGCACGATCCGTAGCAAATAGCACTACAAGAGACTATCAAGTATATAGTTAACACTGGCACAGATAGCACTGGTACGGGAGCAATCTTGTACCACTACTACATTAAGGTTGGAGGCGTGTAGCGAGGCTTTGGCTGATGAGATCTTCCGCCATCGGGAACAAACAAAGGACGTGGGCGTAAAGCGTACGTAGACGTAGCAGTAGATTTAGACCCAACAGTAGACTTACATCAAAGGAGACATTAGCAGAGGTATTAGACACAGTAGAGAAGACTCAGGCAGTAGAAAAGGAGGCGAAGGCGGAGGTGGGTCGTAAGTCGTTATGTTATCTACTTAATCTCATTAAAAATATTGAACTCTAACTTTGAAGAATTCTTGCATCTGTAGAAATTGATCCATTTACCATCATATTCAGCTAAACTATCGACATTGAAATCGTTCTCATCAAATTGTAAATCAATATCAATAATCGACAAAAACCGATCTAATTCATCTTCCGGTAGTAATGGCAATGCGATATCAGGATAATCCTTATAGTTCTGATAAAATTCATCTTTCATGGCTATATTGTAATAAAAATAAACAATCTTAAATACTTTCCAACTGTAATAATATTTTGGAACGAATTTGCATAATAAAGTTAATAAATACTTAACATGTCGTTGAAGAATTTTCTTAATATTACTAACCTTTTGTAAATAATTTTCGTTAACAAATAAATTCTTGATACAAAATTTAAATTTGATAATATAATTAGTCAATGTCAATGACATTTTAAATATAATATATTCAACAATTGAATTCATCAAAAAGTCCATACAATAGCTTGAATGGCTAGTTAAATATGCTAAAGTCTTAAATATTAGGTAATATCGACTTAATAATTTCTCCGTATAATAAAATGTCAATTCTTGATTATTTTTCTCCAAATAAAAATGCTGGAAGGAATTAAAAATGGTTATAAAGAATAAGTCAAAACATATCAAAAACTTTCCAACGAAATTTCTTCGAAGTAAAAACCTAACTACATCATCATCGGGTTTTTGAGTGAATAATTCTCTTGAAGCCCCCGCTGTTAAATCAATTACCATTTCAAATTCTGATAAATCATTACTAAATGACTTCATATTCACAGAAGAAGGTTGTAATATAAATGATGATACAACTTTCATCATTGTTGGTAATAAATTATTCCAAATTGTCAAATAGAACTGTAATCCATAAAACAACTCTTCTTCATCTTCTTCTGAGCCTTCAATTAATAAATCTGAAAATAACAACAGTGATTTTTCAATTTTACTATTATTTAATCTCGTCATATTACCACTTGGTTTACCAGTTATACAAATATTATGATATTCAGTTAAAATTAAAAATAATGCCATTCTTAACCCCAACTTATATTGTCTTTCAGGTAAATCATAAATATTTTGTCTCGAACAGAATCCAAAATTTTCAGATATATCTAAAATTATACTTTGAACATGAGTAGTATCTTCACTACCATCAGCTCCACAAGTTGCTTCAGGAGCATATCTATAATAAATTTTAAAGTAATTTAAAAGTTGAAATAGCTTGAAATTTTTAGAATTTGAACTCATTTGAAATATACTAAGACAATTATTAACTGCATGAATGATCTTAAAAGTAATTGGATTCTCCATCAATTTTTTCATTTGTTGGTCTTCAATTGATAAATTTTGGTTCTTAAAATAAAATTGATTTGTTTCTTCGTTATTAGTAAATAATGATAATGATGCCATTCTAATAAAGATTAAAGCCAAACTGACAGTAAGATAATCATCTTTATTGATAATATTTAAATGAATAAACTTATCAGAATTATTATTTAAATCTTCTAATATTGGATTCAAATCTTTAATGAAATCAGATTTTATACAAAATGGGAAAAAAGGATTCACATATTCAAAAAATCTATCGATTAAGGGCCAAAATATTGATTTTGAAGGTAATACTAATAATAATTTATCGTTTAAATTTAATAATTCTTCATCTAAACTGAAAAAATTCAGTTCATCGACTTGACAAACAATTTCATGATTACTTATTTTAAATTTGTGGTTTTCATTAATCAAAAAGCTTAAACTTCGATTTATATTCATAAATGATAAATGACCAAATGGTAAAGCATCAAACTCAAGTAAATTTAATTTATCAAATACAGAATCCACCGGGTTTTTCCCTATATTTAAAGATAAAGACCACAGCTTAGAAGCAGCAAGATCTTGCTTGTCGTCTATTACAGGCAATCTTATAGGAGGTAACCACTTTGGATTGGTTTCTTTTGGTCCATGAACTGAAGGTAGTTGGAAACTGAATTTTGATTCCAATTGGGATATTTGTGATCTTAATCTTTGTAATTCTTGTTTATCAATAGTGATTTGGTCTTTTTTCTTGACTTTATTACGATCATTTGTGGGAACGGGTATAGTTAAAGCCAGCTTCAGCGGGTTTGGTGTAGTTGTTGAGCTTGAACTTGAACTTGAGCTTGACTTTGGTGATTTCACAACGTTAGAAAAGCTTGAGTTGGAATGCATGGAAGGGGATGAGATGACATTGAATGCTATAGGTCTTCTTGCTGAGGACACATAAGGCAACTGGTCCAAGTAGCTTGTATCGTAAACACAAGGTTTATTTGATTTTATACATGTAGAACAAGGTTGATTCTTGTCACATTTGACTCTCTTCTTCTTACAGTTCTCACATACCAAAGTCAACCGTGGTTTCCTTTTGTTTGTAGTCATGCTCTTCTCTTGTCTCTTACTTCTTGTCGTTGTTTCTTGTCCTTTGTCTCTGGTTTCTTGTCTTTTTGCCGTTGTCTTAGCCAGTGTCTTAGCCGCTGTGTTAGCGTTTGTACAGTTAATCCCATTAATATATCGCACCTCTTCAAACTGAAAGTCGTTTAG